>JASANN010000233.1:1579659-1650505 GCA_031762395.1 Calameuta pygmaea | reverse complement strand
CGAAAATGAATTACGTTCAAATAGAAATATTAATAAATTAGGTGTTTCGAACATTAAAATAATTAATTAAATCAATACAGTAAAATCATCAAAATAGCTAGAATGGTCCATGGAAGAGGCTGGTACAGATCAAATGGCGATAGGGCTACCTTCAAAAAATCTCTTTACTATACCGAACTTACTGGCTATTCTTGATTTTTATCCTAGAAAGTTCACTGGTTTTCTCAGAGATGGTGCCACTTACCTTGCCCAGGAGGTGCTGCCCCTTATCGGCGAAAATACGAACTAATGCGAATTCTTTAATAATAATTTACCCATTGGAGAGAGGAAGGAAGGTCCTTAACATTTTTAGTTTTTGCCATTAGTAACATATGAGTTTCAATACGCACAATACATGATTAGTTCCAAAAAAAGAAATTTTCTTTCGTTTTGAATTGTAATTCGTTGTCGCAAAAAAAGCATTAGGTTTGATACATTATGATATTGTATTTCTTTGGGTTGATCATTGATCTCAAGAGAAGATATAGTCAATAATCTGGAGGAATTAATTTCATTTTATAACAAATATACTGCCTCTTATTTATTTGAATTTTTAAGAACAACGATCAGTGCAATAAATAAAAACAGTTTTACGAATATCAGAGAAATAATAAATTTATTTTGAGTAGAGACTCTTTTCCTCATTAATACATCATTTAATAATCCTTACCATATAATACTAAGTAATTTTCAAACTATTTTTTTGTAAGCTTTTGCATAAATTGTCAATTAACACGAAGATATGTGTGATAGGTAAACATTTACGTGAGACATCTAGCGTACGTGTAAGACCTAAATCTTATAAAACACCGTACGCACATGCAAGTTTAATGAGTACAACAAATATATAGATATATAGAATAAGTTGCGATATTCTTTTGATCAACAGACGGGTCTTCTTCGTACAATTGTAATACGATATTATTAATATTTGTCAATTTGTATTATCGTATGACAATTTTCCAAGGCTCTTTAAGTTGATTGATACTTAGTTAAGTACAGAGTTAAGATATGAAGTTTTTATTATAATAATTTTTCAAGGCTGCCAGAATAGAATATCGCGCAATTAAAGCAGATTATATATACGCAGATCCTGCTTTCTTAAGATGCATTAAAGTATCTGAATAATATCATAAAAGTATGAAAACCAATTTATCACGTGTAAAATTATGTAGTAGATAACTCTTTTATATCTTCCATAGCGAGACCACATGGCAGCCTTATTAAAAATTTGCATCTCGTTGAAACAAATTGTACTTCAAAGTCTGAAGCTAAAATATCTCACCTGCGGTATGTACCTAAAATCTAAAAGGATAATAGAAAGGAAGGGTACCCTGTAAGAGAAAGGACAGGGACTGGTTATTGTCTATATAATACACAAATGCAAATACATAATTTGCATATGGAGGATCCATATGTATATTACGTATGTGCCTAAAACATCTATCTACGGAATTTATCACTCTGCTTTACCTTACTTTTGCCATCCGACTACTATCCTTCTTTTAACCAAGACTAGCGTTAATATCTACGTCGTTAATCATTTATCAATATTATTGTATCAAGTTTGGTCACAAATTTCGCGAAATATCATTCGTCGATCCGGTGAATTCAATCGGAATTTCCATCAACCAAGTTATTAAAGCAAATATCGAAATTTACTGGTATAATACCAGCTTACTCGTAATTACTGAGCAGCGTATGCGGTTTTTGCAAGTGTTCATGCAAGTGAATATTCAATTGCTCAAATAATTTCTTTTTGGCAGTAGATGTTCAAAGAACGTGAACCGAATCTATAGCTATGGTTTGGATACTCTTGGTCTTGATTATCACTAGAAATGTGTATGTTACGTATCTACAGAATTTGATAAAGTACCGAATTCCATATTATGGACAAAATACGTAGATAGGCAAACATGTACATGGAATACTAAGACTTCGATATCTTTTAATTCGTTATGTACCCAGTAGGCCATATTCAAAACGTACATCTCGGGAAAGACCGACTCGATAATCTGAGCGTAAGATAATCTGGGTTAATCTATTTGTCCTTATTGAAACGGTTCAGTCCTTCGCATTCGAATTACTGTGCTTCTTCGTGAACAGATCAACCCACCACTTAGTTAGATTCAAATAAAAATTGGGACCCTCCGGTTCATAATCTAGATACGTGAAATCTTTGTTACTGGCTGGTTTAGCTGGTTCGATCTGCGTTCCTTCATGCCATTCATTGAATGATGTTATAGATACAATATTTGCACCACTGTTTAAAGCATTTCGCCATGCCATCTCGTAATATTGTCCATGACGTCGATGCCTTGTATTTTCAGAATTCCAAGGCCGAACCTGCGCAGTAATCGAATGTTATAATGCTTATAGTCTTTGACTTCAAGAAAGGTATAAATTGATTTAGAACGTAGAAAATAAATTGTTTTTTTACTGTTAAAACTAATTAAATCTAATAAGACGATTCAACATAATTTACCTGTGTATCAATGTATCCTGGTCCTAAGCTGGGTATAAATAACAGCTTGTTTTGAATGGCAAACTTATTCAAGTCCTTCCAATTCTTCCATGAACTACCATGACTAAATCCATTCACAGCAAAGTATGTGTAAAATCCATCGAAATGTGATTTTTTGATATGATTTCTATGCTGAGATTCTACCAATAGGCCAATATATATTGCATCAATTTCAGTTCCTCGTAAGGTTAAATTACCGCGTTCAGATAATAGTTCTCTCCATGCAGTAGATGGAAATACGTATGAATCATAGATGTACATCACTGGCAATACTGTATCGCTGGACATATTAATGTACATTTGTTAATTAAATTTAATTGACAAAATTTTAGTATATATTAATAACTGATGAAGACTATTGTAGAAATGCTTACTCTTCTTGTCTTTTCATTCTGTAGAGGGCTGGATGTGATCCATATTTATTGAACAAGTGTCGTATGTGCTCAATTAAATTAATGGGATTACGTCCTGCATATGGTTCAATATGTGGAGCTATTTTTAAATGATATCTGTGTGCTGTGTCCAATAAATCAGGCATTATAGAATCTGTATTGTCATTTGCAGTCGGCGGTGTCCAGGAAACAACAACAACTCCCACACCAGCTTCTTTTAATTGTTTCATGTGTAGATCTATGACCTATATAATAAGAATATATTTTCATTAAAATGGCATAAATGATTGTTACATTGATTACAACGATAATAAACCTTAAGTTGAATGTTACCTTTGGATCCATTGAACTGTAACATCCTAAACTAGGATAATAGTTTGCTCCGATATCAGCTGGGGGTTCATGATTTCCATCTGGAAATACTCTTTTATCATTTTTCTTCCAGTTTGGTAGATATGCATGATTCCAATGTTTCCAGGCTCTGTCATAAGACAGTGAACGGTACCAAGCATAATAAAATATATGAACATTATAATTTGGCTCCACAATTGTATTGTTGCTCAACAATGGGAGGACCTTATTTCTCATTTTTCGTGACATTCTGGCAACTTTATTTTGCACAATTTTCTCACGCATCTCTTTATATTTTTTATCATTATTTTCTTTTTTGTTATCATCTGTCTGTACCGCCGTTACAGACTCCAATTGTTGATTTGATATTGTACTCCACTCAACTGCAGGAGTGACAGCGTGAGGCTGACACTTAACAGATTCTAAAGGTGAAAGCTTGACAATGATGACAGCTGCCATCAATGTTGAAAGCACCAGAACGACAGCAGATAAATAAAAACATCTTCTCAATGAAACTGCTGTTATTATACTGCCAAACATATTGAATTATATGCCCTTGCAGATTTTTTTAATATAGTATTTATACTTTATTGTTCTTGTTTCAGAAAGCGTATATATTTAGTTAAGTACTAATTATAGGTACTTCATGCTGCCTGACAAACTGTTCAGTCTTTCTAACAAAGTAGTATTTGAGCAATGTTTATTTTAATTTTCCATTTAAAATAATGGAGGCTGTTAAAAAAAATATCACAGCACAAATGATCATAAACTACGTAGCAATCAGGAAATTATTAATTGTATAAATAATACATAAAAAAAGAAATTTAAACTACAATAGTATTTATGTCTAACAATATCAATATGATATTAAATAAAAACGAAATTTTAAAAACTTCAGAATTTTCATTTTTCAAAAAATCGCCGTTACGCAGTTGCATAACAATCTATATTCAATTTGAGCACTGTATTTACATGCAAATTGAATTATGCAAGAATGAATGAATTTTGTATAATAATTTCCATAATGTTTATTTAAAAATATAGGCTTAAGTATGCACTGCCTACAGTTTAAATATTTCAACAAATTAAAGTCAGAAATAGTGTAATTGATCATAAGGAATTTTTCATCGTACAAAACACTGTTCTAATGACAATCGCACGTTGCACACATATGAAATGGATCTGGGATGAGTAGTATAGGGGATACTGTTCTGAAACAATAGGAAATCAATATTTCTCAGGGTTATAATAATAACGCAATATCATTCGACAAACGAAAATATATGTTCAAGAAAAAAATAAGAGATATATTATGTCAGCATTACAAACGATCAATATTCTAAAGGTAGTGAGCTGAACAGGAAAATTAAATATAAATTAATACAAAACTTAACATGGGCGGTGCAAGATGTGGTAATTGGATCTTACACTTTTCTCACAGTAACTGTATCGTGATATCGATAAAATACCAATGGAAAACACAATAAGTTAAATATATTGATTTAAGAAAATCGACACTTCACACTCAGATTATTTTATAATTCACCGTGTCGGAAATCACAATTTTTTCCTTCAAACGGAATCACCCTGCGGATTAATCAAGTACTGCTAGAGCAGCTTGGCAAATATGGCAGCGCCATGGATTTATGTACAATATTTGAAATATTTAGTGAGGACATAAATTGTTTTATTGCGATGCGTTTTCTAAATTAAAAATTTTGCTTTTTAATTTTTAAATATTTTAAATACTTGCAGCAGTAAATGTTCTATAAAATATTCTTTGTGTAATTAATTTGAATTGCAATCGCTTCGTGCGTTGTTCAGCTAACGGTAGCGCATTAGAAATATTCTTTTACCTCTCAGTATAACATGAATTAAAGCAAATTAAATAAAAATACGCTTACAAGCTGTGAATATAATAAGTAAATTGACTGGTAAGGTAAGATTCATAAACCATGAATACAGAAATAATGTTGTAGAGAGTGAATGTTTATTAGATTAGACAGTTTTTATCTTAACTTTTACTAATTTAATTAATGAAAATGATGCATTTTTTAATTAATTTAACATATATCCTTTCAGTAGTAGAGGGTCTTGAACGGTCTTCGTCTGTCTCTTCTTGTTATTCCGGCCGGTAAGAAAATACCGACAAGTACGCTGTGACGTCAGAACGCCGCGTCGCGATGCTTACTGGGAAATGGGTCTACCATCTTGGATGGCATGGCCCAGCTAAGAAGTGCGTGATGACGAGAAATGTGATTTTCCGGGAAAGGATCGGTGCTCTGCTGCGTGAGAACGTATAGAATTTAGTGGCCGTGTATTTTGCACCATTCTTTTACAATGGAGGCCGTTAAAGCGTTTAACGCGGAGGTAAGGAAGGTGCTAAAGTAAATTTTGGAGGTCACCGTCGTAGGGACAACCCTCCCACTTTTCCCTGGCCCGCCAAGCAAAACAGATTATTAATTATCAATACTCAATATAATTATGGTCTACAATTATAATCATAGAGATTTCAAAGAGCTTTGTTTAACTTATATTTGTTCAACTGATTGAAACAACGACTGCGCTCAATACTAAATTGCATAATTCTTTAGCCTGCACACTTACTTATTTTTTACAGACGCTCAATATTACTAATCTGTTAGTTATCCCTTTAACCCTATATGATTTAAATTTCCTTATTTACTTATTGCTCGTTGGTGGTCATGGTGATGGTGGTAGGCTTTAACGAACAAAGGTTTAATATTCCTTAGGGTATAATGGCCGTTATACCATGGTTTATGTCCAGAATAGTATACGAATACTTTAATTGCACATTTATTTAATACTTATATTAATAAAAGTAAAATGTTGCAGGACATAAAGCAATAAGTATTTTTATTTTTTTACCAATTTTATAATTTTTTGTATAATTATAGTTATAGCATTTTAAGGTACATGTTCTTAGGATAAATTTATTGATTAACATTTTTTTTTTGCAGCTATCCGCTTTATATGATGTGAAGCCGCCAATTTCAAAAGCTAAAATGAATTCACTTACCAGAGGAGCTATTAAAGCAATTAAGTTCTATAAACATGTTGTACAAAGTGTTGAAAAATTTATACAGAAAGTAAGTATCATGAAGAATAAATTATGTTATTTATGTATTATAATATATAATTTTTGTAAATGGGTCTAATATATATTCTTCAAATATTTCAGTGCAAGCCAGAGTACAAAGTTCCTGGATTGTATGTAATAGATTCAATTGTACGGCAATCTAGACATCAATTTGGAATGGAGAAGGATGTATTTGCTCCAAGGTTTGCAAAAAATATGCAGACAACCTTCCTTAACTTATTGAAATGTCCGCCAGAAGATAAAAGTAAAGTCATACGAGTTCTAAATCTTTGGCAAAAGAATGCTGTGTTTCCACCGGAAGTAATACAACCACTGTTCGATTTGGCTGATCCGAACCATCCCATTCACAAAGAACAGCCAATAAATACAAATGGTATGTTTCCATAATAAACAGAGACAGACGTCGAACGAGAACGATAATTTGACTTAATATCCTTGAATGAATGACAATTAATATTTGTTTTCAGGTACGTTAAATACAACATCAGGTAGTAATGTAAGCGCTCTTAATGCAGTTACAAAAACACCGCCATCTACAGTTAAGAACACACCAAAAGATCAAAAGCTTTTTTCATCAGCTAAACCCATTGACCCGGCATGGCTCGCTCAAACCAAAATGGAAACGGCTAATATTGTTAATGCTAATAAGCTGCTGGTAAGACTGTTATTTAACAGCTGTACACAAATGTCCACAAAAAGAGCTCTTCATATTTATCATATAATGTGAACTGTTAATCAAGGGACAGGCTGGGTCGAATCAAGTGGACGTCTCTTTCCTGGATCAACTTCAACATTTACAACAGCTACTACTGAAGAAGCAAGAAGCTGCCAACGAATCACAGTCTTCAGTGAAGTTCGACAAAAAATTATTAGATTTCGATTATGGCGAGGAAGAAGATGATGACGTGGTTGTCACAAATTCCCCAGCAACAGCAGCCACAGCCGTTGCACAGCATAATGCTGGTTCCACCAGTGGCAGTCTTGGGAGCCTTGGCCTCCTATTAACTAATCCAGAGGTTAGTTTTTTTTGCAAAAAGTATGAATACATTCGGAAAATAATGTTACACAAAAACACTTGCAGGTTCTAAGACAATTACAGACATTACAGCAAACTATGCAAGGTGGCTCATCCGTATCTCAGCACGAAATGGAAGAAAAAATGCGTAAGCTGCAGCAAATGAAACAGCAGGAGGAAGAGTTTGATAAGCATCTAGCACAGACTGTTCCCGTTAGTGTTTTTCACATTGCTCTCTAAATGTGCCTACAAAGTTTTAAAACTCATTGAATTAAATGATTCCAGAATTTACCGTTCGCCTCTGAGTGTGAATTAAAACCTTCAGACATTCTCAAACCAAGTCAACAGAATGTTTACAGCACTATTACGAATGCTGGAGTTATGCAGCAAGATATGAGCCAACCACCTCCTGGGTATCCACCTGCCCTACCGTATTCTTCTCAACCACCATCAGCCCTTAGATCAACCGGCCAAACGACCCATCCAAGTCAAAAAAGTCCTTTAATGGATGAGAGACAAGACTCTCAAGATTATCAAGGGTATGAAATAAGATCTTCTTCACTTACAATACACTTGTATACATGTGTTAGTGCCTTGTTATCAGCTACATAATTATTCAATACTAACGTAAGCAAATGATTACATTGCAGATCGGTTACAGCTAGACGAGATAGTAGTAGTGTGGAGATAGTGAATTGCGAAACAGTAAGGTCTCAGAGCAGGTCGCCAGATCGATATAGGCGCCACAGTCGATCAAGATCACCACGGCATAGAGACAGAGACAGAGATCGTGATAGAGATCGTGACAGAGACCGAAAATCACGATCACGAAGCCGATCCAGACGTAGGAGGTGATTGCGTTACGAACCTTTGTTACAAGATGTGAACCTGTTGGGTGAAACATTACATTTTTTATTTTATGAAGGTCACGTTCGAGAGACAGAGACCGTGACCGAAAACGGGATGACAGTAGAGATAAAATGACGGAGGAAGAACGTGAAAAGCAGAGGGAACGCCGAAAACGGGGTTTACCGCCGATAGTTAGAGATAAACTTAGCGGTATGTATATGTTAACGCAGTAGGCTATGTTTCCACCGACCAGGATTTAACCAGGCTCAATCAGTCACGTACAAGGTTTTTAAATGAATAAACGTACGTGATTGATTCATCCTGTCTAGATCTACTACGGTAGAATGTAACTTTTGTCACGAATTTATAATTTATTTAATAACATGCATGGTTATTCTTTCCAGTATGCAGTACGACATTGTGGGTGGGTCATTTATCAAAATTAGTGCACCAAGAAGAATTGTCTGATACTTTTGGAGAATTTGGGGACATTGTTAGTATTGACCTAATTTCTCCAAGGGGTTGTGCTTTCATTTGTATGAACAGACGACAAGATGCATACCGTGCACTGACTAAACTTAAAAGTCACAAAATGCAAGGGAAAGCAATAACGGTGAGTGATTGTTCATTTTTTTTTTTTGTGTATATCAAATAAAATTGAAAAGCTGCACTTAGTATTTAAATAATGCAAAGTTATTATTATTAATGAATATCAAGTTACTCTTTATCGTTACAGTTAGCCTGGGCTCCTGGTAAAGGTGTTAAAGGTAAAGAGTGGAAGGACTATTGGGAAGTGGAATTAGGCGTGAGCTATATTCCATGGAATAAATTAAATAATGTAACGGATCAAGATCTTGAGTTACTAGAAGAAGGAGGAATGATAGATGAAGATACGTTGCCACCTCGATTGAGAGGTAATTCGGCAATAATTATAATGCATATGTTACACTTTAAAGAAGCAAGTTCAATCTAGTTGCATTTTACGTTTACAAATCGTGTGTAACTTGAACCAACTTGCTAAAGTAAACTTAAGCTTTTGAGCCAAGTAGAAAATTTTAATTTCTATTTGGTCAAGCAAGCTTGAAACAGTTCATTGTCATTTAAGTAATGCGGTGGTTATATATTTTTAATATGAGATTTATTAATCGATTATTGTATATTATGAAGGAAAACTAAAACATACTAGTGCCAATGCTGAAGCTTTGCAACAACTGCAAATGCAACAACACGCAATGGCAGCTGCAGCTGCTGCAGGAGCTCCGATTCCTACGTTAACAGATGGCATGGTTAATGTTATGCAAGCGACTGGTGGTAATCAGCAGCAACAACAACAGCAATTAGTTGATACAAGTCAACCACCTCCTATTCGGCCACCAACGTCTGCAGCATTGCTACCACCTCCAAATGCCCAGCTGCAAATGATGCCACCAGGCTTTACAATGACTGGCGTACCCCGTGAGTATTTTTCTTTTTTTTTTTTTTAATAACTAATCCCTTAACTGTTCTGTTTAATAATGATAAAACATTGTTTCTTTTTAATACTTGCCAATCTCAACAGATTTTGCTTTCAAATTGTTAGGTTAATTGGTATTAACATGCAGTTCGAAAGAGTCAAAGTTTACTTAACCAAATAAAATTTTTGGTTAAAGTACTTCAATTTTTTCATAAAAGAATGATACGAATGCATGCCAGTTTTATAACTAATCCTCCCAGTAGTTGTAGTCTTCGTTACAGACATGATCACAAACTAATAATTTTGTCACATTCACAATACTATGAAAAGTGAACGAAACAGGTATGATTGGACCAATGGGATTACCGATGCCTCATGGACTGATGCCAAATGTTCCAATTGGTGTACCACCACCCAATATGCAAGGACTTTTGGGACCACCTGGAATGATGCAGACTATGCTAACACCGCCAGTTAATTCTCCCTTCGGGGCTGGTGTTGGTGTAGGATTGCTGACGCAGATACCGCTTCCTGCTCCTGCTGCGCCATCAGATAAGCCCAATGCGACCGGTAAGTAACTAAGAATGAGATGATCTGTATAAGTTTGATTTAAACTATGTTCCGTTATCATGATTATCATCTTTAGAGGCAGTTAAGATCTGAAGTTAATATGCTATTATTCAGATGTATCGTATGAATCATAGGTATGCCACATAATGTTCCGCCAATGGGAGTACCACCACCGACGTCCGAGACCAATTTGGCAAACTTGCCGATGTTAAGACAGCCGTTCGGCGTGGGTCCACCGCCATCAATGCAAATGCAAATGCCGCAGCAACATCATTCGGAAGACATGGATGTAGAAATGGAAGATGCCATGCCACCGAGTGTGAACAATGTTCCTAAAGAGAAGGCAAACTTAAGTGATCAACTTCTGGGTGTTTTGGCAGCAGAAAACAGATTGGATAACGATCAGCAGAACAGAGATATCCGGGAAAGAGATCGGGATCGTGATAACAGAGATAGACGAGATCGAGGCGATCGGGATAGGAATGATCGTACCGACGGAAATGAATCCAGAAGTGGACGAGATCGAGGAAGAGGGAGAGATCGGGGTCGTGACAGGCGACGAGATGGTAGGGATGGTCGTGATAGAGATAGAGACGATCGGCGAGATCATGATAGAGACAGCCGTGATGGTAACATGAGACATCAGGACGGCCCCGTTTTGCAAAATCAGAATTCTATTACGGATGGTGATGGTATTGCTAAGAAGGACGGAAAGCCTAGTCTAGCTGATAGGCTAAGACAGTTGGCTGATGGAACGTTGCCATTGGACGATCGAATAGACAGAAATATTCGGAATGATAGAAATGATCGCGACAGGTGTGATAGAAACTTTGAGGATGGACCTGCTGCACGTCGACCTAATGACTTGCCCCCTTCCCTGATGGACTTACCAAAGTTCACAGCGGCTCCACAAGAGCGACCTGATTTCGCTCCTAGAGGACCAGACTTTAGAGGTGGTGATCCTAGGGATTATCCCCAAAGAGGTCCTGGAGATAGGGATCGGCAATCGTTCGGCCCGAGAGGTCCTGTAGGACCACCAAGGGGTCCATTAGATGATTTTCCGGATCCCAGAATGCACGGTGGAAGATTTCCAGATGATTTCGATAATAGATTGGGGCCCAACGGACCACGTCCAGATGACTTTGATCCTCGTCTTGGACCTCCTAGGGAGGAATTCGACAGACCGGACGTGCGCGGGCGGCATTCAGTAGATGATTATGAACGAGAACGGTTTGAATATGAAATGCGGCAACGAGATGGATTTGATCCACGGATACAAGATGGATTTGATCCGAGAGATCATCCAGATTTTGATCCAAGGAGAAGAGACTTTTTCGGAGGACCGCTGGAACCTGGATTCGGACCACCGCCTATGCTAGGTCCGAGAGGTCCAAGGGGTCCTATAGGCCCCGATGGTTTTGGTCCACGGGGTCCTGGATTAGGTTCTCGAGGTCATGGTAAGGATTTACGAGTTTTTAAATATTTAGTAATTCAGAATTTATTTTTCATTTACTTCATTAAAATCGATAGATTCTAGTAGGATATAGAGTAAAATCGTATTTCAGTAATTCTGCAATTCCATATCAGTATTTGAGGTTACTTGGGCAAATTTGCAATATAATTCATTGCGTGAAAATGAAAATTTACAATTTTGTAGTATTCTACATCATTCTTATGTGTACTGTAGGTCCACCAATGTTCCACCCACGAGGAATGGGTCCGAGGGGTATGAGACCCGGAATGAGGCCACCCTTTGGCCCGCGAGGCCCTTCATTTGATCCGAGAGAGGGTGATTCATTCTTCCGGCCACCATTTGATGATGGACGTGGTCCTCCAGGACCTCATATGAGGCCACCATATGGATCGATGGGTTGTCCACCCATTATTGGTCCTGATGGTCCATGGAGAAATCAAGAAAATGGACCGCCGCCATTAGGACCATGGCCGTCCGCTGATGCTGGAAATGGTCTTGAAGTGGATGAACTTAACCAGAGGGAGAATCATATCCAAAGGGAAAATCAAAAAGGTTCTAATAAATCGCAGGATCACAAAAGTAGTGGGTCAGAGCGCGAAAGTCGTAATCGAAATAGAAAATCGCGATGGGGCAACGTGAGTCCACCACCTGTAGAACATGGCGACGAGAGGACACCTGGTGATGATGGTGAAGAAAGTAAAAAAGTGTTGGATGATCAGAAATATGAAAACAATGAAAGCAATGAAATCTCAGAGAACTTTGACGAAATCCCGGAGCGTAATTCCGAATTCGAACTACCTGTACAAAATGAACAAAACGATAATAACATAACGGCTGCTGAACAGCAGTCTCAAGCTAATCAGGAAAAAGAAACAGAATTCGAAGAGACACCTGGGAATGAGTGTAAGGCATTGGTTATGACGGAGGAGAGTCATCATACAGAACGAGAAGAGAATTATTCGTTCGAGAAACAGGAGAGTCCGTTCTGTGAACAGGAGCCAGAAGAAAATCCATTTAATCCGGAAATGCAAAGTAAATACAATGAATCCATTCCGACAAAAGAGCCAGAACCGTTGATAGAGGAGAGAAGCATAAATACGGAGTATCAAAGTGAAAATCAGAAGGAGCCAGCGGCGGCAACCGAGCTCCAAGAAGAGCCGTCGCAAGAGGTCTGATATCTTGATGAGAGTGACCAAAGTAATGATAAATGGACCTCCGTGGAGACTCGTGTAAAATATGGTCCCGATACGGTACAGTGTATATAGATCGATGTAACTAAACAGGAAGTGAAAACAATTTGGACGTTTGGACTTGGAGTGCTGGACTCCGGAGTGGTGGGGGAGCTGTGGGTCCAGTGAGTTTTTATTAGAAATTCTCTTAAGCATTCGATCGGATCGTTTAAGTTTTCGAAACTTCCCTCTTGAATGATATATGCTGCTTAAACATTGCTGTGATAGTGAACACAGGACCTATTATATCTACCTATGTACCTAGACGAAGATGACTCAAACCAAATCGAAATTAATTTTCTTAACTAGATACAATATTAATTACAAAGTAGAATTATGCTTAAAAAAAAGAAAGTCTTAATTATTCTGCCAGTCGAGAATAGTCAGTTCTTCATAGCTTTACTAAAGAATCTTTAAACTTTATTTCCAATCAAACGTCAGGTACTGTACAGCGAGAGTATTGTACCTCTAAAATATCCTAAATAATTATTAATTTATTGAATTGTACATATTTTTATATTTTCCTAGCAGAACAAATAATTGAATATATTGTGCAAATCGTTGCTCAATCGAAGAGAGGAAATAAATATTTTATACATATCATTTTTGACAAAACAAAATATCATGGCGTTCTCATTCCAATTTGTGCATAGCTCCCAGGTTACAACAATTGTTATACAACTTTCTGAGAGTCATGTCAGTCTATCTTCTCTCGTAAAATGCACGGTATATTATCTCGCTAGAAACACAAATCTTCTCAGAATATAGTTAACGAGCATAAAAACGATTCAGCCACTGACGTTTAGATTATTAAATTTCATTGAAATGACAATTTAAACTATTTCTTATTACTCTTCAAAATTCAATTTCGCACTTTCACCATCACCTAATATTACCCAGGCATTGCCAATACCTGTATTCTATTATAAATAATTTTGCGAATAACGATTTTAGGCGTCTTAGGGTATTTGACACTTGAAATTCGTTTAATCACGAAGGGATGAGGTCATGTTAATTACACTTAAAAATTAGACTACAATGTAAATCTATAGTCAGTTAAAAAGGTGAGAATTCTAGTTTCTCGGACGAATGAAATAAGGTGGATTCCATTCGTACATCTCTCAGTTCCTGTGTTCACGCACGCACGTTTCTCGCACGTCGCAGCGCTGGAGGACTCGCGCTTGCGCTCAAACTGAGTGACAAGTGCAAGGTACTGTTCACATTACATTCATAAATTAGCAGAGGAAAGTGACCACTTGTGTTTATATGCCGAAAAAGTAAAAAAAAAAAACATTTTGAAACCACACCAGCCCGCACCACTCCAAGACAAAACGAGCTCCAACGAATCAATTCTCGAGATCGACAAAAATAAAGCAACTTATCAATTGTATTAGTTGTAATGGAATAGGTCCGTATTTATAAGCGTGTTGTCATGTGAAAATCGCGCTTATGCAAAACCAACAATAACAAGCAACGTACTTTGTAATGTTCGAGGCGATCACTTTAGACATACCTTCTAGTAGCGAAGGAGAGCTTTCGTCTCTGGAAATTCATTATGAAAAAAATCATTAACGAATCAACTTAAGTTTCACTAACGGAGAGTTATACTTTTAAGCGTCAAACCATGTGAACGGCATAAGGCAATTCTTTACCTTTTTTTTTTGTTGTTCTTGTGTCCTTCTTCATTTTACTTAAAACAAACATGTTTTTACGTGCTATTAAATTAATTTTCGGGAAGAAGTTTATTCCATGTCTTATGTACTGGCCATGTTTAATAATGGCTAAGCGGTTGGACTGTCTTACCGAAAATTATTTTAAACAATCGCATTTACGGGATACGAATTCGTAGTTATGCTTACATGACATTTTATTGTATCACGTACCATTATATTGTCAATGGATGGATGGCGATTCTATTTTGGCATTTAGTGTCAGAGAAAATTCATTTAAATATGGGCCTGTTCTGTTCTGATCTGTTAAAGAAAAAAAAAAGAGAAATGTAACCCTACAAAATGACCTTGTACTTGAAGATATGCTTCGTACAGATATTCGCTTGAACAATTTTTCTTTCTATGTAATCATACTGAACTATCGGTTATCGTCTTTGCTCCTTTTCAATTAGTTTCAGGATTAGATTTATTAGATTTCATATTGTATGCCTAACTCAATATAAACATCAATTGATTTGTTTTCAGGCTTCAAGGTTTTAATGGATTAATTAGGGAGTGGTGCGTGGTACTGCATTTCAAGATTGGATTCATATTGTTCAAATATTATTTTTTTTCTTCAATTAAAAATGAATCCACGTTTATGTATCAAAATATTTTTTTTTACAAGATATTCATTAATTTTTATCATTAAACGTGCTATATTTATCACCTAACGATGCATCGCGTCGATACATACATTAGATTTAAAGCAAAGAATAAAGTTTATTTGGAGAATATTTTTATTTCCGGAAGATAAATATAATTTTGCATTCTTTACGCTGTATTGATATTAATGAACACGAACGATAATATGAATCCAATCCTTTGACAAATTAATGGAATCTTATTCCATGAATATCTTCTATGGTACTATTAAATTTGTTTAATCACAAGAGAATACTTATCAGAGTTTTATCACAGTGATAAACTAAAGATTGGTGTCGATAATTTAACACCGCGTGGACACCGTTTGCATTATTAATTATTGACACATTAATATCCATAAATTGTTTATCCTCAAGTTATGTCAATGCATGACGCACTCGATAATGGAACTCGGCAATGGCAATGATAAAGGTTTCCATATTGATCATTCGCGATGCCCACTGAGCTCATTGAATTACATCTGCTCGGTTTTGCGTAACAATGGCGAACAATTTAAGATATATTTTTTCTAGTATCAAAAATGACAATACGAATTGACACAGCTGCTAATGGCTCTTCCATTAATTATGTGGCCGGAGTTCCGAGTTTCATTCCAAGTCCAGGAATCTGTCGACTAAACAATATGCTAATGGCATTTGAAATAATGGGATCTTATGAGAAAAAAAAAAGAAAATATCTAAACGATTCATTTTGTATCACCACGAGGTTGTAGCTTTAGGATTTCACGAGTGTTAACTTTTAATATTCAAAAATCTTATTCGTGTATTCATCAGTTTAATAGATTAACAGGAATTCAAATGATAGTTCAATACCTCGTTGGTTCTTATACATAAGAATTCGTCATTAATCTTGTGAGGGATTGAATTAAGGGATAACAAGCAATTAATTTAATTTTTTTTTTTTTTAATTATTCGAGTAACGAGTCGATAGGTAAATTGTGGCAGACAACGATACGAACATGTGATTGGATGAGATGCGAATAAAATATTATCTTGAGTTGTCGTTTGATAGAAAATATTGGTAGTAAAATGGATGGACATGGGGATCCTGTTGCATATTTTTAATTTCTATGGTTGATGCCACTTTCGTATGTTATATCGTCTTCAGTCATGGACATTTGTATGGCTCGAAGTCGAAGACTCGGATGATCAATGTGTAGAGAGACTAGGAATAGAAATATTGCTGGATTAAAAATGTTGAGTTAATATTATTTTAATATTCAATTAGATTATTCGTGTATTCAATTAGTTTGGATATATCGCACTTATGCTATTATTATTGTAACATTATTCTACATAAACGATACACTGTAATCCTTAAAGTTATAAGAATAAAGATATAAAATGCGAACCGTTGATGTTAGTTTTCGGGGATTTAAGCAATAGGATTTCTTCGGGTTTTATGTGAAATTTGGCAATTTACGTTTTTCACAGTGCAACGAGTAAAGTCAAAGTCAGTTACGTGTGATAAATCATAAATCGTTTTATTATATTTTGTTTAAATTTTTTTTTATCGTTTATACTTCATCAATATAATTTGTGTCGTTTTATACATCACAATTTATATATTTTTCTTTTGTCACGGGCAGGAATTCAACATAAAGTTTAAGGAACACAGATTGTTCCTAAAATATTCGCATCTTAAAAAAAATTAAGATATATAACAAAATACATAAAGAGTGACATAAAAATAAATAAGGCTATTGTTAATATGATAAACGATCATTAAAAGAATTAAAATTTAAGATACCCCAAAGTAATTTTATAACGAACGTGCTGCTACTAAAACTTAGACAAAATTACTTCCCTACGTTCTTAATATCTATCGATTTTCACGTTCAAGTTAAAATTTGCAAAGTTCAAAATTCTGCAACACGAAACATCGTACGGTTACGTTAAATTGCACGTTATGAAGAAGCAAGTTACATAGAAATTCAATGCCAACTTATACTATGGTAAACACAATAGATGGAAATTGTAACATCAGAAGTTAATCTTTTGTAGATATGACGTGTTTATAGTAATTTTTCCATTCACTCATTGTATTAAATAATCGCACAAATAAACTAATATGTGTTGTACGGAATTTCTAGTAATAATAAAGTACAATGTCTTACACGACTTTTGCCAACTTACATTCGGAATTCCTATAAAGCATAATAACAACACAAGATTAATGAATCGATCAAGGGTTACTATCTTCTGCCATCATTCTCAAATCGGTTTCTTAATGCAGCATTCGCGTTTCGTTGTGACCGAGATGCCAATTGAAGTCTAGCACTGCGTTGAATCAAAATTGAATTTCGATCAGCAGGACTTGCATTAATCAATGCGGAATCTCTAGCCAGTGCTGACATCGCTTCCGATTGTCCTGTTACTTGAGATTGTAAAGTATTCACTAAATTTCCCGAATTAGAATCATGCTCATTACCAGTAGCCAAATTTGAATCATCAGCAGTAACATTTTCAGGGTGATTTGTTCTGGTCGGTCGAAGCGATGAATTTCGTTCAGTGTTGTACCTGGAGTGCCTATTGTCTCCGTTTAAAGCATTCATTACGGATTCGATAGCTCTGCTTAGGTTTGCATCAGAATTTGTGCGTCTAACTTCGCTAAGATTAGAACTGGTTCTATGCACTGACGAATGTCTAATATTTGTGGAATAGGGTGTGTGTCTATTTTGTGCAAGAGTTGATCTACGAGATAGAAGTTCCCTGCGACGTTCACTGAGTCCGGTTGTGTTCGACATGAGACTAGCCAAACCATTTTGAACATTTAATTCCCTTTCGATGTTATCCATTCTGTTTTGCTGCATTCTGATTCTAAATGAAATCAGCCTATCCACTATGGCCTCCCTGAACCGATTTTGTTGACTTTGTTGTGCAAGATCAGGTACCGATCTGTTTAACTCTGCAGAGGGTCTGTTTATATCTGTAGGAGCTCTGGTGTTGCTTCCGGTTGGTAATGATGAGCGTGATTGCATTCCAGTCATGAAGTTTTGCCTATTTTGTGATTCTGAATTTCTCACAACTTGTGCTACTGCAGCCAACAGTCCATTTTGTGATAATTCGGTAGACAGTGGCTGATGAGCTTCTGTAGGATATACATTTCCTTCTACCGCGTTTGGATTCGCTCCTCTATTCTGATTGACCGGAGCTGTTGAAAATTATTTGTTTATTAAATGATAATTTGTTGACAGTACTTGTCTTATAATAAATTATCGAGAAAGATGCTTACCGATGGCTTGATGCATTGTAAATGCATGCAATGAACTGTTCCCTGAAAACATTCTTCTACTCAAAGGGCTCTCTGTAGCATTGAGGCTTCTACTAAGTCTCAGTAATCGTGATCTACTGTTTTCAAACAGTTCTCTAAGCGATCTAGCAGATCGCGTAGCTATATCAATGTTATAGATATCGGTTCTTGCAACAGAAGAATTATTCAAAGGACCATTAGCATTTGGAGTGCTCGATGTTGTTGGATTTGATGTACCCTGTGGTTGAACATGCCCACCCATATCATCAGGAAATACGGGAGGATCACTTAAGGGATTAGGAAGAGCATTAGGTTCCCCAATTCGATCACTCCTCGATTGTGAGGCCTGCAATGTATCAGAAAATAGATTTCACAATGGCATTGGTCAGTTTTAAATATTTAATCTACTTTGTATTTACATGGTTAGACGCTGGTTGCCGATTTCTAGAAGCTCCTCGTACACGTAGTAAAATACCATCCCTTCTATTATGAGAATGACCCTGTTGTCTCTGAACATCTCGTGGTATCAGATGTTTAAATCTATCTAATTCTGCTGCCGTTAATTCTCTAGGATCAGAATCTACTCTATGAACAGGTATTTGACCGTAAAGCCTCGGTCGTGGTACCAGTGGACTTTGTTGTTGCTTCAGTATTTGCTGCATTTGTTCCTTTTAAAGCAATTGAAACAAGAAATAAGTAGGCTACTGATGCAGTGTTACGATTGTATCAAATGATATATGGTAGTACGGCTTATATCGCAGCGCTTATATCATACTTTACCTGAAGTGTAACTTGTTTGAAGAAATCACCAGAGAATTTTCCTATCTTTTTCTCGTCCTCCTTTTTATCGACTTTCTTATTATCACAGCATTCCTCTTTGAATTGACTGATGTCGGGAACAATTTGTTCCTCTTCGCCAATAATTGTAGGAACTTTGAATGTTGCGATTATGGCAGATAACGAGTCAAGCACTTCAACCGCTGTTAAACGGCGACTTGGTTCTAGGACTAGAAGATTCCGTATGAGGGATGTAGTCCCTTCCGATACTCGACCATCGCTAAATATGAAGCGTATAATTATGACATGATAATGAATCAAGTGAGTATATAGTTAGTATACATATACTAATCTATATGCATACTTTGGTATATGATAATTTGTGGCTTTTATTTTATTGAAAAGCTGTGTAGGACTGCTATCATAAAATGGGAATTGACCATACAGCATAGTAAATAGTACAACGCCTAATGCCCACATATCAGATGGTTTTCCTAAATAAGGTTTGCCGCATAATACATCAGGCGAAATGTATGCTGGGGATCCACGTTGATCTTTTAATAAATCAGTTTCACTAGCCAAGTGTTTTCCCAAACAAAAATTTGTAATTGTCACCTAGTGATTAAATTGTTTAGTTAAACTATTTCAAGTATAGTATTCAATATACAAACTCACCTTTCTTGTTCTACGGTTTAAAACCAAATTGCCTAATTTCAAGTCTCTGTGAACAATATTTCTCTTATGCAAGCATGCTACAATCCTTACGGTATCTGTGAATATTAATAAAGTCTCTTTTTCTGATAATTTTTTCTCTCTAATAACATGATGTTGTAAGTTAAGTAATTCATCGTTTCGAGGATTGAAATCATGAGCAGTTAGGCAATCGAGTACCAGGCATAGGCGTCTCTTAATTCTTCCAGTATAAACAACACCAGATACGCTGTTTTTCTCCTCTAATGCACAGTCCTGGAATAATGAGGCACATATATTAGGAATATTATAATACTCAGTAGATCTATTGAGTTTAACAACGGTATAAATACTTTGAAAAATCCATGGTGATGAATAACGCCGTCCTGTGTTTGTAATAGGCTCAATACAGAATACTCTGCATGTAACAACATTTTTCCTTGTCTGTCATCTTGTGTCTCATATTCATTTTCATCTTTGAATGTTAAAATTTTTATGGTGTAGAACTTATCTGTACCAGCCTTTCTGGCTAGGCACTGTACAATACTTTTTACTGGAGAAGTACCAATCAGCGGGCCTAATAAATAAGGTCCTGCCTTTTTCACCATTTTTGGTGAAACTGGTGTACCTGGTTTGGGCACTTGAAAATTTGCAGTTTGCTCTTCTTTTGATGTTGATGGTTTGGAAAAACTATCCCACACATCACTCGAGATACGCTGTATGTTGTTTTCCCATAAGGTTATCTTATTCTCATGGGATTTTATATCTGGCACCTTTTGTGCTTCATCTACTTTATGTGATTTAAAGTCTGGTACAATGCAGGCTGCCGTGTTATTTTCTGTCTGCTCAGTACAATTATTTTCTATTCCATTTGAATATCCTTTGCTAGTTGATACACCAACATAGGGACTTTCAGGTGAGTTTTGCTCTAAAAGCATTGAATTTGATTCCAAATCACTTGTTTGGGCTAAACTTATTGTTTCGTTCAATTGTGCCTCTGGTGATAATGCATCATTTTCATGGCTTGATGCTATGATACTGTTATCTGGTTCATTGATATTATATTGGTTAATTTCACCAGGAGTGTCCGAGGAGTCTTCAATACCCTCATTTTGCATCGAATCATCTAAATTATTACTAGGCATCAGTGCGTTATTATCACTTTGGCTCGTATCCATGTGCTCATAACTATCAGTCACAGAATTAGTTCTTATGCTAGATGATCCAGGAATATTCTCAATGTTATATCTCATTGCTAAAATATACAATACAGTATATTATATAACATCAACAACAGATGCATGCTCTTTGTTAAATGAAAATTATATGTAGCAAAGATAACATTATACTTTGCACTCCAAGGTCTGCGAATGATAAATGAAAATAATCTAACAAATATCTGAAGAAGTAAGTTTTAAATTATACTAGAATTCAGTTTAAATTATATATTTATTAACAATCAGGAACAATAAGATTTGTTGTATATTCTTAAAATGATTGTTTTTCAAATAAGTTTAAATAATTTTGTAACACAATTAATTTCATTAATACGATACTGAGCATTCATTCATAAAACGAATGTGCATAATAAAGGTTACGTTCAGAAAATAAAAGTTACAAGGTTAAAAGTTATGCACAGGAAAACAATATTGAGGTTAGTTTAACGAGAGGTTAAGTTCATGAAAACCTCAATATTCACTTTCCAATTGTCAAGAACAGCTACAATTTTAAAACCAAAAATGCAAATTTATTTATGTAATACCTGCATATTTATATGAATATTACCCACTAATCACAATACTTAAATGACCTCAGTTTGATAAATATATACATATATATGTAAAACTCCGTAAAAAAGTAATAGAAAAACGTTCGTCACTTTCTCAAACCACTCATCAAGGTTCAATTGTCAAATATTTCGAGTGGAGCAATTCATGTATTATAAGTCTGTACAATTATACATTTGCACTGTAAAACGTTTAAACACCATGCAAAGACTGTATCAAAATCGGCTAATGAACTAGTGTTATCATGTCAACTCGAAAAATATTATATGAGTGGATGCAACGAGGCGCAACATCACGCTGACGAAACAGACGGGAATGAGCCGCGACGTGACGATTCTGAAAAACATGCGTCATTACATAAGTTGCTTACTATAAATTGCACACTGCGTAGTTATAGTCTTTTTTCAAAGCTTTACTATTCTTGAAATTGTTTAAGAAAATTGCATAATACGTTCAATACATAATGTATATAATGGCAACTTTCACACGAGAGAACAACTGTTTCTCCTTGTCAAAAAGAACACTTTATTCCGTATGTATAAGAAAATTTGGTTATTATGCTACATATGAGGATAAATAATTAATCGATAAAGATTTTTCCTTACTGACGCACAATATTACATGCTTAGCCACTCATTCTGTCTCAATGAAATTACAAGATACATTACAGCTAGAATTAAAGAAACGAATTAGATTCAAGCTCTTAATTCATTTTTGCAAATGCACAATTAGTTTTGCAAACAGTGCAAACAGCTGACGGATGAAACAGTTGCTTAGTGATCATGTTTCCATAAAATGAGGTAGGCAACATTAAAGAAACACAGTATACATATTGATGATCAGCTGAGTATTTTAAATGTTATACCGGGTGATCCAGAAGAAGGTAGCTGCCGTAGGTAACATAAACGACTGATGTAAGTACTTGTAGTTGGATTTTGTGGTATAGCGATTTTAGTCTACTATATAATGATTGTATTGAGATAAATAAATTTGTCCCAATAGCATTTCTATATATAAGAGATTAAACAAATTATTTTCTTCATAAAAGTAGAAGGAAGGAATGTGCAATCATTATTTGTGGATTAGTAAAGCTCCTATGTATCGGAATACCTGAATATTTTTCGGTTCTAAGCAATACTATTTTCCAAATGGAGGAATGTCAGCGATAATTCAACATATTCTCAATTTCGTATACCGACGTCATACAACTATTGATTTTTTCAAAGTAGCAATATAAATGAAGTCTATAAATAGGATTATTTAGGATTTGGTATTACAGGAAGATGGCTTTACAATAAAAATAAATACACACTTTAATTTCACTTTTTGCAAACTTTTGAATCACCCTATATATACGTAAAACGGATACTTAAAGGTTTTTTTTTTTTTTTTTATTATAGCCGAGTAATAATGTTTAGGTTCAGTCGAGGCAATTTAACCAATCAAGTAACGAAGTCTCAATGATAAAATAGAGTTACTATTATGGTAGATTACTGCTATACCATACGTTGTATATTACAGTCGTATGATACAATCATTCCACGTTATCTAGGCTCTCTAAAAGATATTCTTAAGACATTTTACGTACTATATTTCATGCTTAAAAAAAGAAATGCACCTTCCACTTCTAAACAGCTTGTAACTTGCAATCCACTGGACATATACAGGCGGAGCTTGTACCAGGGTTTTTCACTGATAAAAATATAGGAGGCACCAGTCTAGAAACATGACCCAAGAGGTCACGTTATATCCCTTTTGAAGGATTTCAGATTACCATAAAACAGCATAAATATATTTCACTTCGATATAATTCTTTTATCGAGTGTACTGATATGTCAGGCAATTCTGTAAAACTTAATCGTAACCGGGAAGTAAAAAAAAAGATTCTAGGTATCTTCAGTTACTTGATAATTGTGTATAATCGTATATTTAAAATTATCGGTTTCATAATTCTGTCGATAAGGGTGAAGATAAGGGGGGAAGGGGAGGGGGATGGGTTAACATATTAAGGGTACGGTAGCTGAGAGAGTAAGTACTACGCAGTAAGTAAAGGGTTAGTCCACACCATCACTACTCGGTAGTACTCGTGAGGCTGCGAAGCTCTAATAATAATTAATCTCTAACTACTAACAGCATAACTCTAGTTTTCGATAATGGCGCGCTCAATTACGTGCTTCCTTAATTAATAACACCGTAGATACTCCGACTGCGATGTACGTGAGCAAACAAGAGATAGTCTTGCTGATTAAATCGCATCTGTATGTCGACGTTCTCGTATCGGAGTTTCCTTTAACAGTGCAGGCGCAACATCTTGAGCCAGCTTTAATTTTCAATTACGAATTACAATATGAGAAAAAGTACAATATCGGCAAACTCACAGAATCGATGAACTCTCGTGTTTAATGATATTTGAACGTGAGATACCACATTTAATAAACATTTTCTCCACGTCGGGATCGCATTAAGTTCCCAGAGGCGTTCTTGGAAATTGCATTACAGATGCTATAAGCATTTGAAGCTTTGTCTGGCGCCTAGTTTTCGGAGTACCTCTTCTCCGTACATCATCGCGTGAGACTAAAGCGAATCAATGAAACACCAAACACATCGTAACTGAGAAACTATCAGTGAGAAACCTACATTTTATATGTTACTGCCGATGTAGATACGATACTAGAAGAAGAGTCTATTTTCTTCTAATCAAATTCACAGGCTGCGCGCGCATCTCTTCTTCTGTCGCTCTATATTTACGTCACGATATTTGACGGTTAGATAGACGTGGCGACCCTGGCGGTCTTGCCACTCAAGGTTTTTTTTTTTTCATCCACCTTGTTATTTCAGGACACTTGCTCCAGAAGGAACGATGGGATTCTACGAAAAACCAAGCAAGACCACAGTATTTGCTGGTAAAGTTTGCACGAACATTTTAATTCATCCTACGTCTAGTGACTTTTCTTAGACAGCTTCAGCACTTACCCTTAGGATGGCAGCCTTGGATGTTAGTAATTTTTATTAGAAGTTCAAGCGCGTCGAGAGGTTTATATACACCAGTGTTAAATCTGCTCGGTAAAGTTTTCGTTTAATTGACTCGGTTGATCGCGAGTCATCAATTACTGCATGTTTATTAATCGAACCACCATATATGACCGATAAGTTAAATAGTTATGCCGGACATGCGATCTATTTGTTTCAAGTATTAAACCCATAAAGCACTACGTAATCTCGAGCACGGTTGATGGGTTATAGGGGACGTACATATATGATCCTACAAGTTATGAAGGTGAGAATATCTCGTAGAATAAATCTCTATTCTGCATATATGATATATATATAATATCTATATATAGTATAGATATGTAAACCTGTCTTAGCTATATGTATACAGGCATGGTATATAACGTAGATAGGGACAAAGATATTTTAGTTACAGAACGTAGTGAAATTCTCTTATCGTTACAAAACCATTCGCTTCTCGAATAAAGCTGCATCGTGACGGTCCTAGTCATCGGTGTTTGCTTATAAAGCATTGTAGAATAATCGTTGATACAGATATACATACGTATGCAGATTTATCGGAAAATATGAGGTGCCGTTGAAGAATATGGTGGAGTGTTGTAGATATAAGATGTGTATTTTGAATAAAATCCTTTTAAGATAGCTGCTGCCCTGGACACTAGTCAAATGTCTATTGTTTAACCGGCTAATTAAAATTCTTTATTAACAAACTGCTGTAACTTTTAAACAGTCAATACTACAAACAGTTTACACGATGAATTCGCGGAGAAACTTTTGAGAAAGAAAATGAGTCGTGGAGCATTAAAGTCGGTACAAAATACGGTTTATTCTTTGAAAAAGCTTTGCGAAAATGTACCTCCATGGAAATTAGCATTGATCACGTAATGCTTTAGTAAAACACATTGCTATCAATGTTTCTTCAGGTTACGGACTCGTGCCGTAATACAAATCCCTTTCCACTGTTGCCAATTAATACATTTAACTTTGCAAAATTCATCGTACAAATTTAGCCCTCGGTTGACCAGTGTGCAGCCCAGTAGCTACCTTAAATTCCTATGTCTCCATTGGTGCTAGTTCAAAATTTTCAAAAGGTTTTAAATTATAATCGACGTTCCGATCTGCACGTTTGCGTGTATTCTATCGCGTCAGCGAGTTGCGTCAGCGAGTTGCGTTGAAAATCCGTTGATAACAGCTGATAAATATATTTGAGTATTTTCGAAGTACAAGAAAAATACATCAGAATTAATTCTTACGGGTTATTATAACCGCATTTATAAGGTGGATGAAGTCATCAGAATTGTTTTACCACTAAATCTGCACTTCCTGCACGTTATTTGTGATTTGGTAGGTTTGTCAGAGGACGAAAGCTCGATACATGTAGTATTATGAAAGGCTTGAATTTGAAGTGGGATACTATTTCAACCTTACTCGAAGCTCAATCCCTCGTAAAGCTCTGCTTCGCACCGAGGCACAACGTGATCAGCACGACCCACTTTAGTTTCGCACAGGGAGTTGCTTGCAGACAGTTCACTCCGTAGGAATTATAGTGCCCCGCTGATTAAAAGAAATCCACTTGTGTGCATTGATTAATGCGCTGCCATTAGGGGTCGCTGATTACCCTGGAAAATATATGTATACGGTAATGTCGTGGAAAAAAAAAGATCCATAACAAATTTCCTATATCACAGACCTCGTGTCTAACGTTACCGCATATGATTTACCACGCTTGCGCTGCATATCTAAATGTTAGCAACAATTAATAATGTAGGATTGCGCAGCTTAAAGAATGTAAACAGGTCGGGATAAAAAGAAGGTCCTGCGAACAAATGGAAACCCGTTGTCGTGTCGACGCATTATAAAACCAGCCACTCTCATCAGGAATCGCTATCCGATTTCCGCAGTATGCAAATGTGCCAGCATCCGTTTCGTTTGGTGTAATCAGAGAAGCTCACCGTATTGGTAGGTATATTCGCCATTCTCGAAATGTACAGTACGATTTGTTGATACGAAAAGGTGGTACAGACATATATATATATATATATATATATAGATATGCATGTATGTGTACACAGATAAGGGCTGTATATATTTGCAATGAGAATATGGCCTGCGGCTATGGACGATTGGGGAGGAGAAATACGTAGACATCGTCGAGGATTCCAACAATGAACGAAGAGTGGGCGCCGGGACTATGGTTCGGGGATCAAAGCCCGTATTTCGAAATATATTACTTTTATCTTCTGCCGGCTGTATACCGCCTTGTCTACCTCCGCGGCCGAGCCCGGTCGGTTGGTATTGCGGAATGTAAAGGAGCGAAGGAATTTACGGATGATTGCTCGCAAGAACCCAGCACTGGCCTAGACGTCAGCCAACCAAGAAATTCCATTGTTGGGGAAAAAATCAGAACTGGCATTCGCCGCTCTGCGTCTCGTCGTCTTAGTTCCCGATTTACAGCTACGCCAGGGAGAAAACAAATGAGACTAGGAGCTTTCCAGGAAGATAGGATGTGTCGCGACGCTTGAACCCTTCTGTCACCGTGCAGCCAAGCGGATCGCGCGCTATGAAATCTTTGCGTACGTACTGTATGTATATATACACACAAGCATATATACATATATAACATGCATCGATGTACTAACAACTATATGCATAGCGGGCTCGATCTTACACTCATCTCTTGTCTGGAGCTTTTTCTCTTTTACGTTAGCTCTTCATCTCTTTACCCTTTGCTATTTTTCCTCCCTCCGTATTTCCACTCTTTATGCTTCAGACTCCGTGAAACGACGATGGCGGTCGTCCACAATTAGGTTCCTCGGGACCTTCTTTCCAGAGAGGTTTCTGTGTGCATACACGCGTACGCACCAACGGTATGCACGAGTGAACAGGCGTTTCTGGGGACTTTGCTTATATTCGTCTCTCAAGAGGGCTGGACAAAATTGGCGAGGATCTCCGGGTGGACCTATCTATAGACCTAAGAAAGGAGACCGGTGGGGTTTAGAGATTTTTTATTATATTTAAATATATATTGACCGTACTCGGGTTACGTTGTCGTTTATACTATTTTTAAGGTATTTTGGACTGGATATCGATTGCTTTGGTACAGTTCATACGTTTCGATTCAGTTATTACGTCAGAGCGTCAAATGCCTTCCAGGCAGTAGAGAGCACAGCTGGTATCGAGGGTTAGAGAGTGTATATTTACGCGTGTAATCGTTCTGTGATTTATAGGGGATTAAGAGTGGCAGGGGTCCTTGGCCCCCCCAGGCTTCTTTCTCGATCGTTCTCTACGTTCTGTCTCCAGTCCATCCCTTTGCTATCGACAAGGGGATGTTGACTCTCCCGTCGGAAATCGACAGCTTCCTCTGTATTCATAGCTCTCATTCCGTCAGTCGTTACATTGCTTTTCGAGTTGATTTTTACTTTTTATTTACCTCATTTGTACATTATGAAATAGGGTAGGTGATTCAAGGGTATATGATTTGACAAATATTTTGCCTGTATTTTTCGAAGAAATGTATTTCACGGAAATTCATTTATCGTTTTACTTATTTATTGGATTAACTGAATAATTGAAATTAATACGCTTTGAGTGAATAACAATTTAATAGATTTTCATTGTAACATTTTATACTGTTACCATGGTGGGTACGTGGTTACTCTGAGGATGTTAAATTTTTCTATGGCCACTGCTTCTCGCATAGAGGATGTGCAACGTGACGTACGTGCCTTCGTGTTAAAACTGAGAAAATACATTTGAGAGAGAATGGACGTCGAGATTTTGTCGTTGAAAAAGTTACAGTGGCTGCTGAATTTTCGTGGGTATGTATCTTTCATGAAAAAGCTACTGCTCTGGTCTCTTTTTATCGTGGGCGTACCTTACGTACAGATAATACATTTTGATAGCCTGTAGATGTAACAAGGAAAATTTTTCTATTCTGATTACGCGAGTCAGATAATCGACCAATCGGATAAGACCCTAATAGAGATAAATTTAATTTTAATTTTGCATGTTACTCTTTGTAATAAGGAGGCCATTGTTCATCACGTATCAACATCCAAGTATTTGAGAATTCTCATTTGGACGACCTGACCCCTCCCCACCGTATGCAAAGCACTGGGACCCTTTACTGACTCTAAATTTACATATTAATATAGAGTTCTGTATACCGAAATGGGTTCATTAGGGTATACCTATACGTAAAAGTATGATATCATGGAAATACAGAGCTGGGCGTGCATGCGTGCGTACTGCGTAGTTTTCCGCTAATATTATTTCACATTAGAATTTCAATTTTGAATGTCTTTGCAAAATTCTCCAGGGATACCGAGAACGAGTAATTTCGCTACCTGGTATGTCTTATTAGCGATCATGATTATTACTAGTTAGTGTAATTAGTTATAACGAAGGGCTATACGTAAAGCAGGTTTATCAGGAGACTCGGTCGAGTCCTGCGCCAAGCATAGGCAACCGGTTGTACATACAGGGCACGGAATTCGGAGACTGATGACCCGGGTGGATTCTTATACCTGTATTTGGAATCAAATATCTTACGAACTGCTATATATAAGAAAAAGTTATTGATATGTTTACTATAGGAATTGAGAGTTCTGAATCGATTGCCATCAAGATCAATATGGATTTGTGTACAAGATCAGGGCGTATTGAGATGACGAGCGAGATGATTTTATTTTAGTTCCCTCGTCGTCTGTGCAAGTCGATTTACTTTTCTACACAACGGCTGACGCTGATTAAGATACGCGGTCGAGTCTTGCGCCAAGTACAGGCAACCGGAGGTGCCCGCAAGGCGACGAAGCAAATCATTTAATTGATTCTGAGCGTCATTAATGGCGTTTCTGTAAGGGAGGAGAACGAGCGGCGACTGTTTACGTACCTCTGGCCGTGGGTGCGACGGAGAGAGCACTACGGTCCGAACGAAAGGCCAAACCTTGTCAGAGCTATGCTAGCGTCATATTGACGATTCGTTCGCACTGATGCTCTGCGAAAAGAAAGCAACGAGCGCCGCTTTGGCGTTTCGCTCCCGCCATGCTATCCTCTATGCTGCTCGCGTGGCGTGACGTATGTAAATATCCTGCACACTTTCCTCTTTTACCTTTACCACACGGCTTCAACAAGCTGGACCATCCATTAATGACGCTTATCTGCATTCAAGATTAATTTTTCTTTTAAAATTTATGTATATTTTCATGCATTTAGAAAACCAAAATGGACCTAAAAATTAAATTGGTATGGCTTTCAACACTAACAAAAAGTACTGGGAAATTATGTCACTAGATATGCCTGTGTGATATGTGTCGCGCGGTTCTGGTATGTAGAATGTACTATGTGCATAAAGGTAAATCTTACTCGGGTGGTCTACCAGTGATTTCACCTAATGGTCACAAAATCCAAATGTACCACATCATTGAAATGAAATTCCCTGAATGCTTATTATCCTGAAATGTATCTCCTGATGTGTCGCAGATATAGTACTCTGTTATATTTTTGTACACCTCAATTGAGTTGTCGGCGTACCTTGAGAAAAATTAGGAAGCTCTGATGTGCCTTGCGAGTAGAACGTAGTTGGAATGTTGTAGTTCCAGTTGCAGCGCACGTGTTTTAAGTTAGACTTTTGATGATTGGCTGGGTGATCCGAGAGAATAAAGAAAAGGGTCGAAGATAATAGAGGAAAGGGGCTTAGAAGTTGGAGAAAGAATGAAGAAAGTAGGAAAGAATTTTGTGAAATGCCCCCCCCCCCCCCCGTCGCCCATTTCCGAAAGGTCCCACCTCTCCGCGAAGGAGCTTCTACCCCTTCGAGGTCCAACGCAGGACAGTGTTTTGGAGATTGTTGAAAAAAAAAACCCGAGTCCTGAGACTTCCGCGTCCAAGGCTCGGGGTAAAAACGTCAAGAGCAAAAGGAAGCTGGGTCGGGTGACAAGAAAGACGCAAAAGATATGTTAAACGCGATAGTCTCTCATCTACGACAGAGACTTTAGTCAAAAAGCTGCTCAAAAGAACCGATACTACTTCAAGTGAAGTGAACCCAGGAACACGAGCTAAGGCAGCTACTTTGTACAGAGCCAACGGACTACCCCTCCGACCTCCCCACCGACCCATAGAATCGTCTCCACCTACACAAGTGCTCAAGGGTCAGCGACGTCTTGCAGCGTTTTCAAGAAAGCGAACAAAATGTACTACAATTGCGAAAGATAGACACCTGGTTAGATTGGCTGCACGTAAGACTATGGTCGTAGCCCAAGAGTGCTCGAGTCCCCGTCGGTAGGTCCGGAAAGACCATATTGACCCTAATCACCTAAAGTTTTATTAATTATTAAATGACCATTAAATGATAATTAAATATGAGAAACATTAGTAATAGAAAACAGCAGCAAAGACGTTATAGGAAATTTTTTAAATACAATTAAAATGATGGGGAAGTACCAGGTCATAGATAAGCAGACGTGTAGTGACTTATTTACTTGGAATTAATAATATGATTTAAATACTTTTTGTTAGAGGAATTGACGGCATAGTCGTCATAGTTATTTACACGTATTTTTTTCGGGCCGGTATATGATATACAGCAAGACGAATAAGAACGATGCCGACTATTCGCACGTGCTTCCACCACACTTCTCCTGCTGGAAGTTCATTGAAAATCGTTATGGCAGCACGTGACGATGATACCTTCAATTACGTATCTGCGTCACCGACGGTACGGACGATAAATTTTTGCGAGGAAAAGGATTCCTCCTTATATCACGGCGAGCGTAGCCAACCTAAATCTGTGGTAAGGCAGCAGATATCGTCCTGGCGGCACGTTAATAACATTGTAATATCACCCGTAAAGTTTAACAGCAAAATCACCATAAAATCCAAAAAGGGAGGCCGCCCGTAAACTGAGTATGCCTGCTGTTTCGGACTAATGAGATTATCGCTGTAAAGTTCGCATTTAATGAATTTATGATACGCCAAACTGGTATACATTGATTTAATACCCTGCTGTACCCGAATGCTTACAAGGGTTCAAGGGGTGACCATAGCATACGAGGGGTGCAGAATGGTCGGCAGCTTTCAAATACTCCTTTACCGTATGTTGCGTAACTGCTTTCACGATTATACCTTTGATCCTCTCGAAAAGATACGGGAGGAGCTACTTGACAGCCGCGTTCTTTCTCGACTTCAATCAGGCTCTTGTTTCTTTCCTATTGCAAACTTTACCGCTGCCGACGAGAGCGGGAATTCTATATAGCTATATAGACTCAACGAGGACTGACCTTTGGTGGCATGTTTACTTTTTCAATTTATTACGACAAACAAATCAGAGTGACATTAGCTGCATGACGCATATATACAGGGTGTACATTAAACAAAGTATATGTAACTTACAAATAACGTTCCAGCTAAATAGTATGTTTTTTTAAATAAAAAAATCAATAAAGACTTCATTTTTTTATTCACAGTATTTCTATACAAAATATACTATATGTCTATATATACGACTAGGTGAGATTTTCTGTTTAGACGAGAGTTCGTTTAGTGCACTCGAGGTCTCTTCGCAGCCACTAAAAAGAACATTTTTTAATTCGTTTTGCCTCTTGTTTCTCCTTCCGTCTTCCCTAGTGCTGCGCACGGCGCACTGCCTATTACCTACAACCTCATGCAAGAACTTCAATCGTGCGACACGCGAAGAGTACCGTTTGGAATGCATTCTCTGTTTTCCACACTTAACCTGGTGTATGTACATACGTATACATACGTTGCCTGAACTTGAGAGATCTGCGCGTCAGAAGCCACAGGCTACGCTGTGATGGTATATATGTATATAGAGATGTAGACTGTGCGTATGCGCGCCGTTAACGTGCACACGTGAAACAAGGATGATGCGTCTGTTTCCATGGCAACCGTAGAGACGGAGCAGGGGTGGTTTGCCTTGCGCAACCTGACGATGCGTTGCATGCTACCGTCGGCGGCGGTGAGCACACGCCGCCGGCGAATTAAGAGTTTGAAAGGTTCTACCCTAATCAGAAGCCACGGCTCTTTTTTTTATCTCTACGTTATTCTCTCTGATTCTTTCCTTCCCATATCTTTTTTTTATGTCTTTTCTTCGGCCTATACGAAATGGCCTTTTTCTTTGTGCCTCCTTATTTCCTTTGGACGCTACAAAGCTGAGCTAATAGTGCGGTCCTGTTACTGGTTTTCAATGTAATGTGGATTCATATTCCGAGACGAAGAATTTGAGCAATTTTCCATTTCAACGGATCGCTGAGCTAACTAATATCTTGAGATTAAATATCTCGCCGTTGGCTCTTATTAATTTGATTGGGCATGCTTGATATATTAATGTGTATATACATATATTTTATATGTACGTAAGTACATGCCTGGAAGGTAGGATATTTTTCGGATGGAAAAAGGGGTGGATAATGAAAATAAAATTCTGTTTCGAAGCTCACCTCCTTTTTTGAATCGATGCTTTGTTATTGGATGAAATTATTCTCGTAATTGATAAATAGACATGAGCTAGATATACGGTTTATTTATGGTATTGACACGATGTAAAATATAGTTAGCTACACTCGAAGCCATATGATATAATATGTTGGTATGTTTGAGCATTATTTAATCGGAAAGCACTTCGTTGATATATCGTAAAATACCTATGGAAAATTGGCACGATTATTGGTATACGTTTTTTTTTCTTTTATTTTGTATTGTTTTAGCGAGTGCGTTTTTTTTTTATCAGGTAAATCGCTGTCGACGATCAGATATTATTGGCTGAAATATCATTATCTGTAATTAATCTCTATGTTGACGTAGTTTGGCAGTCGTAGGTCTGAGCCGTATAGTCGTAATGTGTATTCATCCGTGTATTAAGGTCAGTTTTGAAGTACCAGGAACTCTTTGAAAGTACCATTTTATTGCCAGCGTTATTAATACCCTTCCTCTTTATAAGACACTTAATTTTAGTTCCTTACCTTAAGAAATATTAGCCGTAATACGACTGCCGTGACGACGAAACGGTTGCACTACATCAACCAACGAAAATTACAACTCCAACGAGGATGTTAATATCAGGAAAGTTTATCGCCCTGGAAGTGAACACGAGTTCTTCTTCCTTAGTAAAATGATAACTTGAAACAGTTGGGGGTCCGTCTCTGAATTTTCATTCTGCATGACATGAGTTATTATAACGAAAATTTTCATCCTTTAAATTCGAAAGTTAAAAATTGTCCAGTCATCTTTGGAGCTGCGTTAAACGGAGTCCTCGATCCGTGACATAAAGGTCGTAAAAAATACATTTTATTCCGAAGGACTATTTTGAAGTTACAGCTTTGAAGAGTTCAACGACAAGGATAGCGGCAAGGTGCAATCTCGATCGTTTCCGTAGTCCCTCTAATTGTCAGTCAGCGAGTGGATGTGCGCGTGGCGGCTCCAAGCGAGGTCGTAAAGAAAAGGAGAGAAAGAGAGAGAAAGAGAGAGAGAGAGAGAGAGAGGGTGCGCAGACGATGGGTTGCCAGGATGCTGGCAGGGTGGAGAAGCGGCTAAAGCGCGCAGGGGTTGTTCGAGCGGGGGTGGTGGTAGTAGAACGGCGGTGGTAGTGGTGGCAGTGGCGGCAGTGGTGGCAGTGGTGGCAGCGAGTCCCCCCAAAGTCCAGCCAGCGCTCTGCTCAGTTCCGAAAGCCGACCTCGAGCTGAAAGCACATCTCGCAGTTTACGCTCTGGGGTTTCCTCCGTCTTAAGTTACGGGCGGGTGTATCGCTCGTATACAGCGGGGGTTAACGCGCGGGTCAACCCAGGCTTGTTTATTCGAAGAACGAATCTTGATTTTCATAAAATCTTGCTTCACGTGACATATGGTGTGATCATCTTTTACAGGCATCGCCTAGGATCTGCTCCGAGGTGTGGATCGTTATTAGTGCTTAAAAATACACGACGTAACCTATCAAAGTGTCAGACTGTAAAGTCATAAATTTTTGGATACAAGAAAGAAATCCTCGTGTGATATTTTCACTCCTGACACAAAGAATCATGAAATTTATCGACGAAGAATCGTCCGCCTCTTAGTTTTCGGCGCGCCAAAAGTTTTTCTCTGGCAAATATTTGTTCGCTGTCTGTCGTTCTTTTCACGGTTATTTCCAAAGAGCTATGGCATTTTGAGATGCTTTAGTTTTGTCGGCTTTTTCTCATTTTCTCTCTCTCTCTCTCTCTCTCTCTCTCTCGTATTTATTCGGTTGTTTTAACGGGCTTGAAATTCGCGGCTATTCGTTACGTCTTTTTGTACGAGAATCGAGCGATTCTCAACTACGTGCTTGTTACGCAAATAAGTTTAATTTATTGACATTTTTTTTTTACGCACACGTTAGCCTATTCTGTACTGGAACAAGATTTTTTCGATTTTCCACTTATGACAGAGAGCTGGGTTGCCCGTAATGGGAATCGGTTGATCGATTCTCGTTCTCTTGATGACTCTGGCGGCCCGTGGTAATGGGGATAATTGTGACTCGTGGCTATTCGGAAATTGATGTTTACCTTGCTGTGTTACTTGATGAAACTTTTTCATTGGTGTTGGACTAGTACATTTCGTTGCGGTCTGGACTTCGTTTTTACATTATGTTTCTATGATCGTTGACGATAACACAGGAACGCGTTTCTCTATTTGTTTACGTCAGTGACGCACGTAAAGTCTGCATACGTATCGCGCGAAGTATTCGCGACACTCGTGGTTTGCCTGTTATCATTTTATTTGAAAAAACGAAGGGACAGCTCTAAACGAATTTCAATTTAAGTAAAACGATTCCCAAATCTGTCAATTTCGTGAATTGACACGAGGGCCGCGATAACGCGTGACAAATATTAAATGCTGTCTTTTATTTTTTTTTTACCGCATAACGATCTTCTCGGGACGTTCCTCACGTTGAAATGACAGGTTTTTTTTTTCAGCGTGAAAAATATAGGGGGTACGTCCTGCAAGATTAATATCGATAATTAATTATCCTTTTGAATTAATTATGTAATAAATATGTGCTGTGTGACACGGGACACATTGTTACTGATAGGAACGTTACATTTAACACGTGCGTTGAATATTATTATTATTATATTTCGATAGACGACATTCGGCTGACTGACTAACAATCCTGGGTAACCATTGAATATGCTTGAATGCGAAATAATTAGGCTTAATGAATTTTGGAGATTTAATCGCACTTTGAAAATATTCATATTTGACGAGTCTACAGTATCGCTATATACATATACATATACAAAGCGAGTAATTTTCGAGGGGCTACACTGAGCCGTAAGAAGGCGAGTGAAATTATTTTCACAATTGTAGAAGGCATTAGGAGTAAAATTTTCGGTCTCTTTCGGCTGCTTTGATGCCTTTCATCATTTGCGTGGGGAAAATAAATTTACTCTCTCTTCCACTCGAACGATATAAATCCGAGAGAAAGACGAGAGCGAGAGGAGAGAAATGAAATTCGAAATTTTTACTAAAACATTTCGGATCGTTACTGTACGATATTATTGTGCAAGATCTATTGTGTTTCGGTAAATGCATATATATTACATTGACACATGACGTAAGCACGAAAGATACTAATAACTGATGCGTTTTTAATCGATTCAATTACTCACAGATCGCATCCATTAACCCATTAATTTACAAGTATCCCAGTGCACATTGCTAATCAATTTAAAAGGGGTCAAACGTTTCTGCGAGAGCTGCAAATGATTAATTCGTATATAGTAACGCTTGCGTAACCCTTTCCTCCCTCGCATCGTATCGCGTGTTCCAGCAATTCCCCGTAAAACATCAAAGCCGTAACTATCTTGGACGCGTGCCTCGGGACGTCAGTTCTAATTACCGAAGTTATCTTTCCCGGCAATTCTTTTTATTTGTACAGGATAGATCGAAGTGATCGACGAAGATTTATCAAGGGGGGGCGGCGGCTTTGGTCGGGTTCGCTCGAGTAAAAAAAAACAAACAAAGGGAACGGTAACGCTCCGTGCCATTGATATAGAATGATCCTCGCGTTTGTTACTTTAGCACGGGGGAATTATGGGAATTTTATGTGACGTTAGTAGCGAAGTTTGTCGTATGGAGCCGCGAGTAGATCTACCGCACGTTTTGGTTCCTTCTTAAATTTATTATCAGGGACTCTTCGCTAAGTTTTATGGGCTCTAAATCTCAGGAAAATTTCAGACCCCTCTCGTGTCTCAAAACCCAAAGTAACAGAGAGACGAATAGTTTGATAAGTGTCTAAACGCCCAATAATAGGCGCCGCTCTGTACATCCCAGCAAGACTGCGTCAGCTGCTCTTGGATCCATAACGAACTTTTGCACACGGCAGAGTCGTAAAGAGGAAATTAAATTGAGAAAAGTTACTTCCTTTGGCTTACCTTTCTTTTTTTCGTTCCTTCTCTCTACGACTATCTAAATTAACTCCCAAACGTAACGCGGACGATGCAACGTCCCTGTCGCACGCAACAACAGAGGCTACCCTCTGTATACGTTAGAGATAGCAAAGGACAGAGATAGCCATTTTTATATAAATTTATCGTCTCTAATTATTCTCAACAATTGTCTATTAATTTACGTAGGATGGAAGTGCAGATATGGAACAATGTGAAACACGGCAAGGGTCAGTTACCCACCTGGTAATTCCGAGACGGTTTTCTTCGCGCGAGTGCATTCGTTGCCGATAAGCGTTATCGAGGTTAAACCTGAAAAAAAAAGACTTAGCGCCGTTATAACCAGTGTCGCGTAACACGTGGTGAACCTGCTCGAAGATATCCTGGAATAATATCGTGCCATGGGAACTTAGAACGACGCAGAAGGTGCGTGTCCTGATGATAAGGTGCTGGAAGGTTCAGTGAGGTCAGTCAGACTGTCGACGCGTGACCAATAAGTGATGCCAGTGATGATCAGCACTTACGTATAAAGAGAGTGAAATCGTATTTTTCCGTAATCACATGTTATAATAATACAAATAAATAAAAGTGTTAAAAGTGACTACTGCATTCGGTAGAAAAAGTTCGTAGGGATGCCGTGATGGGGTGCAGCTCGAGGTCATTCTTCGTAGCCACATTCTTCGTGGGCGCACTACTGTCGATTCTCCTGCTGATCGAGGTGTCCAGTGCTACACGTAAGTTCAAAATCACTAAAGACTATAGATTGTGTGTATAAGCGTATGCCTATATGTGAATACGTATTTATATACATATATGAAAAGAGAATGAGAAAAAGAAGGCAGAAGCGATAAGAGCAAGGAAACTACGAATTCCTTTGGTTTGGCTCTCTGAACTACGTTATTTCCTTTCTACCCGTGTTTCGGCCGAGGCTACGTACGATTTCTTCGATCCCCACGTTAACTTCCCTTGTCCTCTTTTTTTAGGTCACGTAGCAAACGGACTGTTCGACACGTTCGGCATAATCACGAATTGTACCCGAATTTTCGTCTATCCTCATGGCGCGTACACCCTTACGCGTACTAACCACTATAACGGTACGATTTTAGATAGCGTACATAGAATCGAGCTGTAACACGGCAGAAAAGTATCTACAGTATTAATACGAGGATTAAAACGAAAGTGTGCACGTCGGCATTGCAGATGAAATGGTGTTGGTTCCTTCAGTCAGGTTTCAGAACAGAGTAAAAGGGTCAGGAAAATGTGATGAAATGGGTCTTCTTGGCTATAGATATTTGCGGTGCATTGTGAAAAGCCAACAATAACACAACGAGATATAACCTCTGGCTGGGTTGCCATTCTGGCATGGGGATGAGCAGCGGTACGGCTCTGAAAAGGGTGTCTAGCAGTAGGAAAGGATGAGCCGAGAAGAGAAGAGAGAGATACGACGACGAAGGGGTGTTGCGAGAGAGTGACGGGAATATGAAAAAGGGTGAGCAAAAGGAGGGGGGTTATGGGACAGTCGGCCAGAGGGGTTTGATACACTCTCTTGTTTTTATTAAGAAGGCTTCCTCTCGGCCGCTACTAACAACGACCCTCATTGCGCTCATTTATTTCATTGTCGTACCAGATAAGGCAAGTAAAGATATAATTGTTATTTGGTGAGACACCCTACGGAAAGTACATTTCTCTCGACATGATTTTCGTCTGGCGTTGAAATTAACCTTGGACAAACAATGGACGAGGATTCTACACGAGATTTTACCGTTTTGTCAGTCTACGGCGCAGTTCCACGTGACGCTCGTGCGCAGGGCGATTACTAACGCTAATCGTAATGTCAGTACGATCGAAACAGAGATTATGGCTGGAGCACCGTGATATGTTTTGGTTTCGTTAAACCATTTGGCTTACGATCCTTGTACCACGATTAATCGAAGGCAACGCTGTTTTGCACGCGCTAATAACTCAGCCTATATCCTGTGTAACCGATTTTACCGTATTACGCTTTCGCGAAACCCTCTGCGCTGCGCTATTTCTCCTGTATTCGATTTCGTTGTAATACATACATGTATATGTGTATCTCTTGCTCTCTCTGGTTTTTCGTAATCGTAAGCTATTTCACGTTCGATAAAACGCAACGGGAGCCATACGCGAACGTATAGTATAGTAAATTATTTAACGAAAGGACAGTTATTTTTATGCTGGATACGATATTGATCTTTTGGATTTTACCATTGAAATATTCGATAAACTCGGAATGCGCCGCGTATATATGTAATATTATATATATATATATATATGTGTGTGACGTCTATGGCGGGAGATTTAAACTTGCAATTACGACTGGAACCGACTGCGTGCAAAACGGGTTTTGTTTAAAGTGTCACAATGGGAACAATACTAAGTGGCACTTTACTTCCCGGCATTATTATCACTCCCTATGCATATAAATTGCAAAAAAGTGTTAGACCTATTTCCCCGGATAAAATCACAATCGGTCGCTCGCGACATGCCCGACGCCCGCCTTTCCCTATTCCTACGTCCCTTTGTTCTCCGTAGTCCTCGACGCGGCAATTTATTTTTCCCGCGGCTTTATTTCGCGCACTTTACGAACGCCGCGTCGCAGCCGTCCGTAGATTTATGTATTTTCGAGAATAGCAGTAGCAGTAGTATCTGCTTTATGACTCGGCAGATGAGCGAAATGGCTTCCTACCGTCTCTACAAGCCCCTATGCACTCCCGCGGGACTCCTTTCTGGCAACGAGCGCCGACCGTCGTAGCAGCTAACGCATCGACAACTTTTAATGCTCCCTTTGATTTGCTATCCAGCTTACTACGTTCCTACTAACTTTCTCGTACCGTGTCTGAGATCGGAGATTACCTGGCGGCGCAAGTCTGCAACAAAAAAAGGAAGAGCATAAAGAGATAGGTAGATATGATAAAAAAAGGGGCGGGGGGGGGGGGCGAGACAATAGAACGAAAAGGGGACGTAAGGAACGAAATGGTCCCAGCTACCTATTTCATTGACGTTGTCGTCGGGAAGAAGGTGTGTTGGTAAGTACCTTTTACTTTTACTTGTTTCCACAGCGCCATCCAGAATAGGCTCACGTCGTTTCCTTTCCACCTCGGCGTCCTACGGGAATCGGCTAGAATCTCGAGGATTCTCTTGGGTACCTATAGCCCGTGCAAGCTCACTCTTGCGAATCCCATGTCTCTACGTCGGGATGGGAGCGAATAATGGCTCGGTGTGAACCTTCCGTTTTACGAGGGCGGTACCCACCCCTACGTGTCCGATGTTGAATACGGGCATTATCTGTCTATAATGATGGCGACTGCACGAATTGATGATCGTGGACCATCGCATTATCGTTACATTTACGCTCGGATGAGCCCGTTCAAACCGCTCTGGATAAACTACGGACATACGCTGCGCCTGTGGGATTCCGTGCTTTGTCATAAAATGTCAGAGGCGCGCCATTTTATTGAAATGTTTGCGCAAGGGCTGCCCATTGTCTCGGCGTTATTATTGTTTTCGCGTATTGTTTCGCGCATTGAACGGCGCTAGTCTAATTATCTTATCACGCAGACACGATGTGCCGGCTTTGTTATGATTACGAGGCAGATTGAATTTTTTCTTTTTTTACGAAATTTCATTAGCTTCAAGATTTTGGATTTTTCACGCGTGCAAGTATCTCCTGTGCGTTTTTAATCCTCGTTCCGACGAGGACTTTTGCTCTGATCCCTTTGTGGTGACGTAAGACTGTAGTTCACTAGTGAAAAAAAAAATTTATTTCGTCCACTTTACTTGGTATAGACACGATGTTTTATTAAGACGCAAGATTAATTTTATATGCTCTCGCTATAACGAGTCATTTCCGGCATGCCGATTGACCCTGATTATGAAGTCTGTGAAGCGTAAGAACAGTTCAGTATGAGCCGTTAACGTTAATGGCTATGCAAGGGAGACTACAATGAGACATTAGAAATAATAATTAGATACGTGTCTGAAACGTTTCTACCTAGCTACCAGACTCGTTAACTAGTTGGAGGAAAGTCCATTTCGTGACACTCCTGAGCTTAGGTATCGAGCTGAGGTTGTCGCGTGAAAAATTAAAAGTTCCTACGCTCAGAGCCACGCGCAAGGGTCTTTATGAACACGTTCGCTATTCTTCGACGAAAGAGGCTTTTGTGCGAAGTTTTGCTGTTGTTGATTTTGACGTCGAAGGAACGACGCAATTTTTTTTTTCCGTTTGCGCGTACAGCAAAACGTCCTGCCAAATGGCAAGGTTTTTCGGAGGGGCGGGGTAGAAAATGTAGAGGAGCCAGTGGGCACACCTGGTGAAAATATTACATGAAACTCGTTATTTCGATAACGTTTACCCAATTGTTCAAATAACAGGCCTTCTGCTCTGTGCGAATGCTGGAATAAATAAAGTTTGTCGCCCAAAATTTTTGCTCGAGCGTCTACTCTGTTTATTTCTGATTAATTGTAAAAGGACGCGCGATACGTTCGTCTGCGAAATCTATTCGGAGTAAATTGACTTTCTCTACCTGATATAGACGGAGGATAGACGGCATTGTGCGCCTGAGATGGGTTTGGTAATTATGCAATCTGACGGATGGTCAATCAGGCTGAAAATAGTAAATACGATAAATTACACAGGTTATAAAAATTACGGGTAATTTTTTTTTTCTTCCCAGCAACCTGATTCGACAATGACTCGTCTTAAACGAGCTTCCTTGGACCTTTCACGTTTCAGTTTCCAATTGACACGAAGGCCCTGCATTCCAACCCTGGCCAAATTACCAAAGTTAAAAGTTCTTCAAATTTCGATTCGTTAAAAGTCGATAAGGGTCGCTCGCCGGATGAGACCTTACAGGAGGGACGATGCCTCGGCAACAGCAGTTATAGGCATTTATCCTAATTGTAATTGCAGAACTGGGATCCTCGTCTTCCTTTTACTTGTATCGGGGCGAATGCATTGAACCGTTGACGATACTCTTACCATCGAAAATTTCTATGTAGACTGTACAGTATATTCTGTATACTGTACACTGTGTATTATATGTTTACTATATACTCTACTATATAGGTAAGAATCATTTATTCAAGATCGTCTGAAAATTTAACCACCCATCCGTCTGTCTTCGCAAGACAAATTCTACCCCGAAATAATTGTATTGTCATTAATGAGTTTTATGGAAATTTTCAGTAGGCATTTCCACGCGTACCTATTGCACCAGTGTACAACGAGATGCGCCAATGTTGCCAGATAAATTGTCTACGCTGTCTTTGTACCCGGTTGCTACCTAACTGTTACCGGTACGACCAGGACTCATTTGCATTTAGAAGGACGTGTCCTCTGTGTTTCTATTAATCTGACTTTTCTTCTGGATTTTCCTACCTCTATCTTCCATCATGCATATTACCCGTCACGTTTTCCAACTGTGATTACACTTTTCGAATACATTGCCAAACATTATATATGTATATGTACATCAGCGTACAGAAAGGATTACTGTACAGACGATAAGGAGGCGATCACGTATTCGGCAATTCACTATGTACTTTGATAAGAGCAATTGGACGACAGTGCGATTTTGTGACTTCGAACAGGATCTTGTATACGCGCGTGTATCTTGGACTATGAAAAAATTGTATAGATATACGAGCAACGTTATTGGAAAATTGATTTCGGACATTTTTCATCTTTTTCGTAAATCTTCATTTAACGTAAAAGTAGAGTCCCGGTACGAGAGAGCAGACACTTTTCTTTTCTTATTTCTTCGGGGAGTTTAAAGATTCGACCATTTTTCTAGCTGCTCTTACACGATTTTCAATATTTCTCTTCGACTTCGAGTTACGACAGAAATCCAACAGCGCCAAGTTTCACTGCGGTGACTATATGCGGTAGTAGGCAAAGTTATAGCAATATAAGTCTCGAGAAATGTACTAGCGATCAAGTTCAGGTGCACCTGAAAGTCCGCGAGCATAATGCACGCCCGCAAATTGAATTGCTGAGAAGCGTTACGACGGCTAATATATTATATTTCCTATGTGGTTCACTTTATGGAAATCTCTCGGCTCTTATAATAGATATGAGCACTTTTTACTGTCTTCGAGAAAATTCCTTTTATATCTGTATATAGCAGATAATAATATCAACGAATGCATATAGCGTCTATTACCTCTTATCGGCATACATGTATAAAGTAGCACTCATTCAGTCAGCTCTTTCAGCCTAATTGTATTTTTTTTTAAAAATGGTATAGAATAAAATATGTATAGTACAGTCAGTCCCTATTCGCCTTGGTATTACCGGAGTTTTTTCGTACTTAAATATATTGCTGGTAACGAGTCTGGCATTACGTTACGTTACTGATTTTTCGACTCACCGTCACAAGGCGATTCCAGCTACCGATTCAGATAACGTTTTTGAATTCTGGTTCCCGTCGTCACCCTGTTTACAAGACTGCGGTTTCGGATTGATTCGTACAGTTACGTCAATGCTCTCGGAAAGATTCGTTATCGTCGAATCGAGTTCGAGGTGGTCGAATCTGCCGTCAAGAAATAATTTTGACGTACCGAGTTGCCTGGCAGAGAAAAAGACCCGACGGACTGGCTGATGTGCCGGCGCCTCGCTAGAGGGAGCCAAAGGGCTGTAGATAGTGTTTTTGATACGGTTAAGGACAGTAAAGGGGAACCCCCTGACTCGAGTTAAGGATGTGGTGTCCAGCTGTCGTCCGATGCCCTAGAGCGCTCTCGATATAGTTTAAAGGGACGACTGGAGTAAAAGGATAAGAGTTATCGGCTATTAGGATCGTGACCAATCAGAATGATTAGTTTTCGAATTTGACTATTGTCAAAGTCAGTCTGTCTTGGGACACCGACAGAGGCTTGTCGATAGCTTTTCTACCTGTGTTTCCTGTACGGTATAGAAAGTTCTCGCTTGTGTGGTTCTCTCAATATCCAGAAAATCCTATCGATTTTCTCTGGGTGTTGTTTCGGAGGTGCAGAGTGTTCTGCTGTAGTGCAGTGCTCATCTGACTGGCCCCCTGGATGCAGTTCTCGGCATTCACGGATCAACTGACGCAGCTCCGATGAGGACTCTCAATTTATTAATTGGTGGAGGGATTTCGATTTTACAGCTTCGATTTGATCTTTTACGTTCTCGATCGATTGCTCCCTGTTTTCGGGAATATTTACCTGACACTTCCTCCGACCCTCTTTACCTCAACCTAACGGTCGTGCATTTCCGTAGCCGTTCGTGCAGCCAATTGCGTTTCTTGATTTTAGGGGTCTCCGAAAATCTATAAGATCCTTTAACCTATCGTCTTTTCTGATAGGTTCTGTCACAGCTTTCGGTTTGGCGGAGTTGGGACTGTTTCACCCAAAATCCCAGGTCATACCGGCTTGTAATTTCCCTGTGAAAAAAGAGCTTTCTGGTGCCCGTCTGGCTATTTCTAGAAACTTATAAAAATATATTTGAGCAGCGTATATCCGTAGTAAAACTTCCTATTAGCAATTTCTTTTTTGCTAAAGGCATTGAATGGTTGTACATCGATTTTTATTGATTTGCCATTCACTAACCTTGGCAAATAACTATTTTTCTATGGGTAAGCTCACGTGTTTTATTTTTTATTTTTAGCAAGAATATATACAGTGCGACAGGAAGCAGAGATGCAACGACAGGAGAAAATTGCATCGTGAATTTTACGAATCTCATTTACTGATTCAGATCTTATTCGTACGAGATAAGCTAGCCGTGAACTAGATAAGAGAGATTCATGCACAAGAAGACGAACTTGCCAGAAAACTCTTGTTCTGCAATATATTTTTCCCATGTCCATAGGATTCTCGATTCTGTATCCCAACATACCCGAGAAGACTGATAAAACAGCTTGCAAATTCGAAGATAGACAAGTTGCCCCAGAACGCAGAGGTTACGTAATTCGGATCGAGATAAAAATTCACGAAAATAATACGAATAAATGCATGTAACCCCAGGGCTGGCTTTTCCATGCAGAAGCAATACGCTGGCTTAAGAAAAGCTCGTGGCGAATAAACTCGCATTACAGTTCCGCGGGCAAGTGATTTGTCGTAATTGCGGAATTTCCCCACTTCCACCTCGAGCATCCTGGGACGCGTTAACTTAAGCGGCAAAGGAACAAATGAAACACTCGATAACGAGGTTAGCGAAAAACGCAAGAAGACCAAAAAAGTTCGTAACTAATGCGAACTCCGTATTTACTTTTTTTTTTCTTGGTTATCTTTACGAGCGAAGATACAGCAGTGCACGCACTATATCTAAATGCACAACGTACTGTACGATAGATACTACACAGCTGACGCAGCAAAATCAAATTGCACGGAGATTTTTTTAAAAATAATTTATATATTTCCTCTCATAGATAATACGTATCTTCAATCGATACCTTAAGCTATATTGAAATCTTCCTATTTCCTCTGGTCCATTGATACTTGTTGCTCTCCTTCTTTCCTACTTTGACGTCACGTAATATTATCCCGTTTGAATTTACTTGGCGAATCGCTTTTCATCGTGCTCGTCTCTTTCTACCTTGTTACACGGTGCTACAGGATCGGCCTTGTTCTCATCAATATGAATGCAGAATGTAGCACGGGACATCGTTATCGCTCGGGTTACGGACGAGACAGCTCGTATAGAAACAATTGAACTTTTCTACGGAATAAAAATTCTATTGATACACCGCACCTCTCTCCGGCGACCCTGTAGTCAGTTTCACAGTCAAGCGTTACGGAATATGTAACGGATTTGTAATATCAGTACGGATTCACGTGTGACAATAAAATACTCAGCGCAGGACATTGTTGCCAAGTTACAACAGTCCATTTCACATGTATGTCTCAACTATATGGAATCACCTTAAAGCAGTTTCCATGGACACGACAATGCTATTAATCGTTCGTTCGTTCGTTGTATATATTTACACAATACTTTTTTTGTACCCAGTACGAGTTGCTTTTAGAACTTTTTTTTTTATACGCTTTTCCGCATAGCCGAAAATCACTGAAACGAACAACAGTGCTGTACACACATATACGCCCCTGACAAAGGAGGGGGGCGAACGAACGATTTTACGCAGGGATGGTTTTCGCGTATGCCTCTCGGGTCAAGGGTTTCCTAAGTGGATAATGGGTCTTTGCCTTGGTCGGTTGGATTTTCGGAATGTCATGGTTACCCTGTAAGACTCCAGGAAGGAGTGATCCCAACATCTTGAGATCTGTAAGAAGGAGAGAAAGAGTGTACGTGGATGGTAGTGTTGGAGGCAGGAGGGGGGGGGGGGGAGGTTCTCGAAGGGACAGGCCGTAAGGAGCTGCTGGATGCTGGAGAAGAAGAAAGGAGGGGTTGCCAGAGTCCAATGGAGTCGAGGAAGCCTGATTAGTTCATCAATCAACAAGGGAGTGTTTACTCCTTGGCGTCCGATCAATTACTGACTGATCCACAGCGCCGATCCACTCTCTCTTCCATCGTTCGTTCACCGTTCCAATCCTTATCCCACGCGGTCGCTCTCAGTCCTGAGTCATCGCTCACCCAATTGATCAACTTTTATTTATACTTTTCGTGTTTATCGCATGTAGGCACGACAGACGCGTTGTCATACACTTGTCGATAACTTGCACTAAAGTGCAACGAGGTTGCTCGGCCATTGAAGTGGAAGCAGTTGTGTTCCGGAGACATTGGAAGATAGTTCGAAAGCTTCGGAGCAAAGCCTTTGCAACTGATTGAGACTGTGGATGCTGGAGGCTCGTGGGTTGAAGTAGAAAAATTGATGATTTCCGTAGAAAAATTGCGTCTTGTTGTATGACCGGATGTGCAGTGCTGGAGGGATAGGAATTTTTTTTTCTTGTCAATTTTTTTTTTTTTTAAAGCTCTATACGTTTCGTAGGGAACCCACGCGCTTGACTCTGTCGGTATTGTTGCTGGGAGCTACGGAGCTAAATAGACGGTGAATTTACAATTCAACGATATTATTTAAATGTGAGAAAATTCGGAAAGGGTCTAAAATAAAATGTAAAATCTTTGGCTTCGATTCGACGTGAATGCCGATCGGATTTTCTTCTTCTGGAACTAAGTTCCTACCTTTTGTTCGGGTTGCGTCGTCAGCCGTTAAATCGAGCGATTCTCTACACGGTCGATGGGACTAAGACTTGTTCTTCGTAAAATCTTCTGCTCCGCGTATGTTCGTGCTGATAAATCTGCTTCGGGAAATATCAATAGCGCGATGATACTGCGGCAGAAGGCGTGACTGTGGATCGTTTTAGTGACGTCGAGAGAGATTTTTATCTGTCGCTGAATAATGGCCTGGGGTACGCAACTGCAGTCGAGCAAAGATATAGTAAAGACGATTTCACGATAGTTAAAACTTCTTCGAGGGACAGGGATAGGAGGATTCGCTGTAGGACGATATCAATCTATGGCTTTCATCCCTGGGAATCTTTCATATGTCTCGAGCATTAGAAGTAAACCGAGCAGAAATCTTTTCACTTGGTTTTATACGGCTATAGAAGCGACCCAAGAACTTACAAGAAAACTATCGCGTCGCCTTGGAAAACTCCGTAAAAGTTGGCCTGTTTCGTTTTCTCAAGTTTTAACAGCTTTTACTCGTTAACGTAATTGAGACGGCGCAGCGGTAAGGCTACTCGCTCTCGTGTAAATAATGCATACTCCAGATTTCCATTAGCCAGCTGGCGTTTGACGCTATCTGCAATTTACGTGTAAACGTTTCCGCAAGTATTGCCCATCGGGATCGTACAAGCTTGAGTATAAAATCGATGTGAATTTCGAAATTCTCAAAGCGCGCACGACATTTCTTCTCAAATTATACGGTATTATTCTAATTACGTTTAGACGTGCCGCGGTCGCGTAATTACATAGAAATAATTGGTACACGATGATTCCACTATGTATATATATACACATATGTACAGGTACGTAGGTACAAAATAAATATGCATTCTTCGCTATTCGTATTCCGGACGCGACGAAATCGGCAAATATTTTTCGCGCAAATAACTGGCATGGGCGATTCGTTGCTCGGAACTCAAATTGGTAAATTTGGATTGCCCTCTCTCTCTCTCTCACATACACATCCATAGCACAACTAGATTTGCATAAACAAAACGGTCAATCTACTTTATCGAGTAGTCGCTACGTTGAAAACTCCCAGCTCTCTCGTATAGATACATATACACCGAACAGAGTACAGAATCGGATATCTACAAATTCCCTAGAAATAACTAGATGATCGTATCGCATGCCGCATTGCGCTTAATCGTATTCATCTCATAATCCGTGTGTCTATAATTCAAGAAAAACTTTCTTCGTTCCATTCGAAACCAGCGACAAGCACTTTGTCGATACATACGCTACGATATATGATATCGTTACAGCGTGTATATCGATCCTTAAGAGGAATCGGTATCTAACGAGGATTTTCACGTCTGCGCATATAAATTCTTTACCGCCGTATTATCCGTAGGTACAATTTATAACCCACAGTAATACAGTACGCCCTCCGTCATAAATTATACGAACGTCGAAAAGCTATCGAATGCTATGCGGATCGCAGGCATAAAGTATACGGTTGATGTAGAGAGGCGACGTGATATTTTATTTCATGGTAAAGAATAGAGGAGAGAGGGTGTTTAAAGTGAAAAGGAGAAAATAGGGGGGTTAAAGTAATAGTGAAAATAACAAAAAAAATTTTTTTTAAAAAGGAACTAAGAAAAATACCAAAGAGAAACAGCGGCGGTCCGGAATTGGCCAGATCGAAATGCTGCAAGGTATTTCAATGTCGAGCATTAAATGCAACTCTGTCTCTCTCTCTCTCTCTCTCTCTCTTAGCCAAACGAAACAAATCGGTACCGATATCGCCACTCTATATCGCGTTCTTCCTTATTTTCAAAAATACTTTATTTTGCAGCAGATTGTACCAACCTATAGAAATAAATCCGGCCAGTTGAGCAGATAGTTGCTGCGATAACTCACGCTGGGTCCCTTGCTTCCCCTGCCAACCTTATTCTCTCCAGTTCAAACTCCTATTCTCTACCCTGTAACCACCCACCGGTTCGTCTCTCTCTCTCTCGCTCCCCTCTAGACGTCCGACCTTCCCTGTAACCAGCGGACCAGCGAACCAGTAAGAGAAGCAACTCTCCCATTTACCCCTTGTCCATTCGGCACTGCATTCTCCTTCTCTCTCTTTCCTGTCTCTATATTATATGTATATACATGTATACATATATATATATATATATATATTACTCTCTTCTATATCTTGTTTCTGTTTCCCTGTGTACTCTGTCCTTGTTTTCCTCGCTGTTTGCCAATATTTTCGCGTAACTTCCCGTCGCCCGGCGGATTTTCAAAATTGCTGTTATTTTTCAAGGCGCTTCTTAAATCGCGATTGGGATCTTAACCGTGTGCGCGCTCGCAGCTCTTACCAACGTGACTACACGAGAGTATCCAGAAGGACCGGTTACCAACGAACCTCCAGAGAAATTCCTTTGGTCCAACTGGCAGCCCATCTAAACCCTCCTATAAAGCTCGCATTCGTTTTCCACTTGGTTCGCGGAGTTTCAGTTTTTCTTTTTTTTTTTTATTTGGCATCAAGCCGGAATCCTACCGATATCTACACTGCAAATCCGAGTGTGTTATTTCCCTGTAATTTCTATGGTAGTCACACTTTTTTACGGAGTTACAAGTCTGTTATTTTTACGACGGAATATGCGGGAATAAGAACACACTTGAACGGGCGTAAAAAGTGAATATCGCACAGAAATGATAGGGAATAACACACTTTGATTAGCGCTGTATATTCAAACCTTTTTTTATATTTTTTCACTGCCATATACACATATGTATATACGTATATAACATTTATCTATATATATGTATTTTTGACTAGGACCTTTCATCATTCTGTCACTGCTAAAAAAAAATTGCATGCGTCACCTGTAACGAGGATTCCTTTGATCGCGATTTACCTTGGGTTCGCGCAGTGCCTATTCTTTGGGCGAATTAGGCACTTTGGGATCGATTCGTTATCAAGTAACGTACCTTGTTATATTATAAATACTTATCAGCGCAAGATCCAAAATATATATATAGACATACATACCTATCACGTTCTTCGGTACGAATCGTTCTCAGTGATAAAATCCATGGGAAAAGCACCGGCGAATGCCACGCGGTACACGTGATAATGGCGTTGTTCATTTTTCGCGAATATCCGACATACTCTTTTTTTTAACCTTCTTTTCATTTTTTTTTATCATGCAAGAGAGCGGGGCTGTCTGCGGATGGAAAAGAAAAAAAAAAGTGGGAAAGGACCGTGAGAGAGCCAGTGATCCAGAGCGAGGTACACGAGGATCGTGGGTGTGTATAGTGGAGAGAAGAGAAGTACGAGGGTAGAAAAAAGGCGAAGAAAAAAAGAGAAGGGTGAATCGACGGAGAGGAGTTCCCGAAAGAGAGAGAGAGAGAGAGAGAGAGAGAGAGAGAGAGAGGATATAGAGGATATAGGATAGAACGAGGGTGGATATCGATGACATATTTTCCAAGTTTCCCGCGGGGCTTTATAGCTGGGGACAACCCGAGGGTGGCTTTGGTTTTCCTAGTGGAAAGTGGTTGCTGCGGCTGTTACGTCTAGGAGGCAGAGGAGAGCGTTGAAGATCGTGAGAGTGAGACGAATCTAAATTCAAATGAGGAGCGACGTACCTACACCAAAGCCAATCTCCCCGGTGTTATAGCTTCCCTTAGACCTTACCTCTAGGAGACTCGGCCTTCAGCCACCAGTATACTATATATACATATACATCATCCCCCTGGTACAGTATATATATATATATATATGCACATACCTCAGGTATAAGTCACCGTCTCGATAACGGTACGTCAATGTCACGCAGGAAACATGCTAAAGGTTGATGTGTTTGCGAAAATCTTAATATCATATCGACAACCTATGATGGAATGATACGCGTGTCATGCCTTCTAAGCGCTCACGTTCATTCTCTCGTAAATTATCGTCAACGGGGTATACGTATATATCTGTATAGGATATCCTATACAGTAATATGTAGGATACTGATACACGGTATAGTCTATGTATGCTTGTTCCGTGAGCTCTTTTGATTCCCACAGTTGACCGTGCATCTATTGTCACTGGGTGTTTGTATCCATCCTATATAGTCGTACGCGAAGTATCCTTAAATAAGCGTAGCGGAATCCGCAACGAAGCTTACGACTTCCGGTATAAATTTCTTGTCGGATTCATTGAAATTGCGGCAAAGATATTTGACGAAGGCACATGTATACCTCGAGCGTCTCTATCCCCTGCCGTGTGTACTATGGACCTTTCATTGTGCGTGCAGACGACATTGGCAGAATGGTCGTCGTCGCCGCCGCCGCCGCCGCCGCCGCCGCGGCGGAACTCAGTCAGCTTCCCGGCTGAATTTTTCTATCCAGCGTTTTTCCCTTTTGTTAGCGATCTTCGCATCCGACTATTATAAAGCAGCGAGCCACTAACGGGGTCGGTGGTACAGGGGGTGGGGGTTTGAGGGGGGGGGCTAATAAAATAGTGGTGCGGTGGCCCGCAGCCAGGATTGTGGTTCACCTTGCAGAATGAACGCGTTAAACAAGCCCTGCTCGATAAGGATTCTTGTTTTCGCTTCTGCCAAACGATGAGATAAAAGTCGAGAATCGCTCGGGTAGGTAGCGCCGCTTTTTCCTTTTTCGATCTTCTGAAATCCGCTTCCTGGTACCGTTGCCCCTGGTCGTGTTATCTATGAAAATAGTTGGAATTAATTAGATGAAATCCCGGGGCTTTTAAATACGCCGTTCGTTAGACGATTCGTTAATTTACTTTGAGCTTCGAGAGGTCGGTTCATCGTAACTCGTTATGCATTCCTCTTTGCCCTTCCCCTTTATCTACCTATGTATTTATATCTTCATTCTTTCTCTCTCCTTCTTCTTTTTTTTTTTTTTTTTTCATTCGCTAAATTCTCTTTCACCTCTCCAACTGTGCCAATTTATTTCTAGGTTATTTCGCACAAAATACCATCTACGATCGCACACTAATTGGACGCGGAATTTCCATAGAGAGATTTACTTAAACGCTTTTTTTTTCTTCATTTTTTTTTTTCCTTTGCACAAATTGCAAACTCAACGTCTACATAGAATTACGTTTTTCGACGTATACTCTCTGTAATGGCTACTCTCAACGGCAGGATTATTTATTATGCAGGAACTTGACGTGCCGTCTTAAAGAGAAGCCAAGATAATTGCACATTGGGTACACCTACTTATCTAAATTCCAATACCGGAATTCAGTGTCCCTTAAACTCTTACCCCTGAAATAGCCAAGGTTTATTCTTGAAAAAGGTTTCCGTTCACTCGGGAACCCTTTCAGTCCTTCATTTTAATCCAAAAGGGTTTACCATACATACATCTATATATATATATATATATATATATATATATATATATATATATATATATTATCCCCAGTATAATCAACCCGCAGTCTCCAACGGAACAACTGCCCATTTGTGCCAAATCTCTTTATCCAGCCCTACTTAATTCCTAAACTTTCACGTAAGCACTCCTTAAAGGGCGAACCCGTAATAATAAAACGCTAGCTCGTGTCGCTGCAATAGAAACGGACGACATTGGTTATGACGTCCTTACCTTGAATACCGAGCTCATTCTTAACGCGAGAAACGTCTCGTATCGCGCACTGATTTTCCAATGGGGATGCAGGGTACCGTCTACAGCTAGCGAACCAGAGACTTTAAGGACGGAGACACGAGGCCCCTACCGCAGAAGATGGGCACCATAACGCGAACGAATAAGCCTGGAAATGCGAAAACAAATCTACTTTGAAGTCAGAGCACAGCAAGGCGGCGGCGGTGGCGGCGGCGGCGGGAGATATTAACTTTTTTAGATTCCCCACGCGACTAGCATTCAGAACACGAAAACCACCCTCGGCATATATGTGAAGTATAAACTACATACCGTAGATAGTACAGTGTAACCTGGCTTCCCGTTTCATCTCATCTACGTTATTGTTCCGGCACGACCATTGTATTGACAATAACGAGGAAAGTTATTGTACCTAATTATACCGACTTACGATGTACTCATGTGCCAACGTTCGCGATATACTTCTTCATGCCGGAAATATCGATACTTCCTACGAATACGATACACGTATGTATCTTCGATATACAAGGAGCATAAGAGTATACGTACTCAATTGTTACACCATAGATGCAGGTATCGCGGTCATAAGTGGATATTAGATATAACGTGTGTGAACTTTTTTCAAAGTTTTTTATATCGAAAAATCGTTTGCCCAGAATGGACGAGCGGACTATACGTATCTGATTGAAAATTTGAAACGCGGACGATCGTCATAGGTGATAACGATTTCTCGTACCTAGGAGAGCTGCCACGTCACAAATTGGAACGGCGTAGAGACGAGCTTCCATTTCCACGTGGGGTTATAGACATAATGCGAAATGCAGAGAAGCGCAATATACAGATCTCGTTCCAGATAGCAAATCTGGTTACGGTGAAGCCTGCGGCCATTTTGCCCTTCGCCTCGTATTACCTATGTTTACTCATATGTTAATTCGAGAGGTGAGCGCGCGCGCGTACACGCTTCGCGTGTCATGTCACTTCTGTCATTATGTAACCGTGAGTCTGTACAACCGTGTACGGAGTAGGAGTATCTCCCTGTAAATACTTTTCTATTTACTAGTACCCGACCTTGTTAACATGCGAATATAGATGAGCAGACGGAAATTGTCATTCGATAACACGATTATACGTATAGTCACTTAAATCGCAAGGTTGGTGTACGCTCGGATCCTTTGTCTGGGGCAAATGTTAGCAAGGATAATTGTATTGCGTGGGGATTCACTACCGGATATACAGATCACTGTTGCTATGCGGGATCAGCCATTTTGAATTTATACACAGGATATGTGCTCCTAATGCGGGACAGTAAAGATCTGCGTATGATATGGGAAACTGAGTGCGGGGATCGTTAAGTGCGTAATTTGCAAGTTCACTGAGTTCAATTATCCAAGTGTGCAAAGAGTCGGCGCTCGGTTATCGAAGTTGTCGACGTCGGTGCGTAGACGTGTATACTTTCCTCTTGAAGGCTCGAGGATTTATAAAGAGCGTGTAGAGGTCCATTTTCTAGCAGAGTGCTGTTACGAGGAATGATTTTGAGTACTTTGGCACAACGTCTCCTACGGCCACGCTGGTTAACCACGGATTGCTTTAATTAGTGACTCCGCGTAACTTTGCTGCCAGGTACTCCGCGAGGTAGCTGCTTGATTCTCACGTTAATTTTCACACCTTGTTCACTTGATTCTTGCGCTATCTGGTGAGTCAGTAGTTAACTTCCTTTTTTTTTTTTAATTATTTTCTCGAATAAACATAAATACGTAAAAACGCACGTTACTCTCAAGTACCCTCGACTACGTCACAAGTGCACGGTACTGTACGCAATTAACGATAAAAGTGCCAATTTACATGAAACTTTGAGCCAAACGTTTTATTATAATTTTAACGTCTTCCGTCCACGTGAAAACTTTGTAGATCCTGTATGGATCCTCTTCATCTTTTGGGAGGAGGGGTGGGGGGGGGGGCGGGTTAACCAATAAAGTGTCATAACTTTTACGTCGACGAAGCGTCTCCCGAGTACATACCTGTCCACGTACCGAAGTCATCATAACTTCCAAGAGGATTTCGAAACGACATTAAAGCGTCGAGACGCTCGACGTCTGTTGGACGTTAGAGAGTTATGGATAAATCGATTTCACCACGACAAACAACGTAATGGAAAATGTATTTGGATTCGAGCAACGAGGATCGAGATACACAAGTTCCTTTCTATATTATACATATATATATGTATATATATATCTGGATCTGGATACAGTGTAGTCTAATGACGCCCTCATGTAAAGACATCTTTACTTCGGTATCAAGTTTTTTTTGTACAGAAATCGTTGCTCCGCGAATCGTCGTTGCGCAGCTGCTTCGAAAGAGCTTACAGTGTATACGTGAGAAGGAGAGAGAGGAGAATAAATATATAGTAAACGGACAGGATTGACTCTACTTGTCGAAGTAGCAAGAGGGAGAGAGAGGGAGGGAGGGGAGGGGTGGGGGGGGGGTAGAAGAGAGAGACAAAAATAAAAGCAGCAGTTAAGAGGCTAAGAGAATAAGAAATAAAGCCCCAAGTAAATTGTCAAGCTAAGTGGACGTCGTCTCCACCTGGCGAGTAGTTTGCGAACTCTTCAAATTTTTCGCGAGCAAGTTGCTCTCATTGTTAAAACGTAGGGTTGACGCGAGCCGCGCCGCAGGAGTGGCGGGCATTTAATAACGCGTTCACTCTAGCTTGAATAACTGTGATATCTCGGGAAACCGCGAGTCGAGGCGGTAAGACGCAGCCCTAAATAGAATATAATCAAGATACAGCGCGTCGGCGTCGGTAACGACAGCGCTGGGGTTGCTTCGCGTCGTATCTGTCTACTGATGTTCCAAAGGACGTGGGGGCGGGGGAGGGGGAGGGGGGTTTGAAGGGGAATGGCGGTTCCCCGGTGGTTTCGTCGGCTCCCAGTGTTACTTACAGACCATTTACTCGCGATTATATCCTCTTCTCTGATCTGCCAAGCCACCCTTACCGCTGCCTGGTCTGTGACTCCCGTTTCCTCTCCCTTCTCCACGTTTCATCCCAGGAACGAGTAAAGTCCGGTTTATACCGTTCGGATTCTGCGGTCCATGGCATTCACGACGTTATATGAACTTTCTTTATCTCGAACTTATTCCCTCGTCAAATGCCAATCGCAATGCACTCTTAGGATTGTAGCTCGTTGGAAGTTTCGGATTTAAAGTATCCAGTGCGGCAAGCATCGTCGAGGGTACTCGAGAGGAGGTTCTCTTCTCCCGGGAGCTTAGTTCGATCGCGATTCCTCGAACGAGTCGAAACTTTTCCTACTTGGCATTTCGACACGACGACGACGACGACAACGACGAACCAAGCAGGCCGTTCGTGCTCGTCTTTGAAAAATCAATAGTCATCGACGTTCGCCAAGTTAAATCCTTTGCGGATGGCTCTTCTCTATCTTTTTTTTTTATCTTTGGCTACAGTACCTTCCCGTAACTTTCTTACCGGTGTATAACGTACCTTTGACATTATACCTAGTGAAACGGTAATTCTCGGGAGCCGTTTCAAAGCTATCTTTCTTCAGGGATGAAGTTAGCTACTGATTAAAGTATGGCGCGGTCGGTACTTGCGCACGAGAATACCGAATTATATTGCTTTACCCACGTAGCGAGTGACTTTGGTAAATGTGTGCCGAGTTGAATGTCAAGTATCCGTGCTTACGGTATGAAACTCTTGCTTCTTCGATTTCTGATAATAAAGGCTCCAGGAAAAGGGAGACTAGCGGAAATAAGTTATAGCTGGGACTTTCACGGTGGGACTCTGTGTCAGGATAAACGTGGTTATGTCATATATATACTTTATATGTATATGAAACTATACCGACGTATCTAGTTGGAATTCGAAATTTCAACAATGTTGAAAACTTTGGCTCTCGTCTTCTTAAAACTCTTGGGAATAATATATCTCTCGCGTTAAAACGTCATGACGAACCAACGTTCCAAGGAATGCCAAGTATACAACTCTGTAGCTGCCACGTGTTTTCTTCTTTTCTTTAATAGTGTCTTTCTCAACCTCACGCGACACAAATTCCACGATTTATCTTTTTACCAATGCCGGACGATCTGAATTCATATATCTCCAAAGCACAGTGTAAAGGGACATTGAAGATTTTATAATCTGTAAGAAGACACGTATCATCTTTCTACAAAGTAATCAGTGCACCTGTTCGTGTTGCTATAGAAAGTGAAATATAAGAATAGGCTAATTTCAATTAACACCTTTGACTTTAATATAACCCAGTGTTTTGGGTATCGGGTTTCATTGTAAGCCGATTGATAACGAACGTGGTTCTTTTTAATACTATTAATTCTACGTCGGAGGATCTAGTTACGCTCGAGTGACTTCAATTCGTAATCTGGTTGGGATCGGAGACTAGCACGATGCACTAAACCCTGGCGCGTGGTGCTGGAAGCTTGCGGGTGCAACTTCATACTGCAAGGAGTTAATTGAAGCATAAACTCGCCTTAAACCTCCGAGGACCGGAAGTCGAGAGCGGTTTCTCTCTTAATTTCTTGGGCCATCCCTCTGCGGCTCTAACGCTCTTTCTACTGGCAATAGGGGATGGCGGTGGCGGAGGTGGTGGTGGTGGTGGTGGTGGTGGCGGTGGTGGCTTACAACAGGCAACTCGTTAGCAAATACTATTTATGCTGGGATTCTCCCGTGTAATTCCTCTTGGTAAAGAGTTCTCGTCGTCATCTTAAGGGTGGCAAAAGAGTAAAGGGACGGAGCGAAGGAAGATAAAAGAAAAGGACTATGAAATATTAAAGAAGCACAAAAATCGAGGTGTAAAGCTGAAGCGCGAAAGGCAGAGTCAAAATGTCATAGCAAATGGCCAAGTTCTTCGCGTCTCTAACGAGCTACGGAATTTGCTTCTATCAATTACCTACTTCCGGTAGATCGTCATACTTCAGCTCCACGTAGCTTCGTTACAGAGTTGCTACGGAGTATACACTTTCATTTGGATACAGTCCCGTCATAGTAACTTCCCTTCTTCAGTGATCTTTCTCTGTCATTGACCAGCGAATCAGCTCTCTCGGCTATCGTAGCTGACAGTGGGATAATTGTGCGACGTTCATAGTCGCCGAGTTGCTTGATCGTAAAGCCATGCCTGTGGGTCGTCTACGGTATACCTGTATATAGGTGTTTATTTATAGTTTACCCTGAAAATCCCTGCTAGAAATTCTCGATGGCGTTTCCGAGTCGTTAAACTGGTAAGAAAATTTTATCCATCGACTCGGCTAATCAGCACGCTTGAACGTGGATTCACGCGATATCGTAATTTGCGTTATTTAAGTGGCATTTATGCCGCTGACAAGCAGTCGAGGTTCAAAATAAGTGGGTGTGTACTTGGCTTAATGGCGGTGTTATATACCCTCCTTTGTAACGTAGATTCTTCGAGGGATTATATTCCTTAGCTACGTACACAGAGGCAGCCTTAACAACGTACGATGTTTTTAAAAAATTAAACGAACCCGAAGACGACCGTGTCGCTTATGTTTCATTAAAGCGGAAATAATTTTACGCGGCGGAGATACGTCGCTACGATACCTAAAGAGACGACGGGGACACTTCTTTGCCCAACGATTTATTGTAAAGTCTCGTAATTACTACTCCGTTAAATAAAACTTTTTGCGCGACATGACGCCTCGCGAAGAGTCCTGCCAGGCCGTTGGGTTGGGGAAAGCCATTCTTATGCAATCTAAAAGTTTTAATGACGTCGTCGCTTGGAGATAGCCAATATTCACTTCGTTCTGTCATTTTCCCTTTTTTTTTCCCTCTTCCTTTTTTTTCTCACGCCGCCCCTACTCCTTTTTTTCAATCCACAGGGCAGAGTAACCGCTTTTCACGAACTTCCCACGCCATTGTTGGCATTTACACAGAGGTCGAGTTGTAATTCGAGCCTGCAATAAATCCATTCGAAATAACTCCAAAATTACTGTCTCATAATATTTCATGATTTCTCTGCCACAGGCTATCTAAAATCTATACAAACCACGTGGATCAACTTGACGTTAAACTTATCCTCGACACTCTGTTCCCTCATGTTAAAAAGTATCCACGTAAAGGAGCGTAAGTTGTTTCGCAGCGCGAACAAAGTGCAGCGAGAAAATAATGTCGGTTAGGACGACAACTTGTAGAAGTTGGCGTAACGTGACGAGATTGAAGTTTTCATAGAGTATAGAGGGTGAAGGCGAAAATATAAGGGCGGCGCATAGTGAGACCGGGCGTAGTGTATCGATTTATTGAAAATTAGCAAAGTTACTTAATACTCAAACTAGGAGGGACTCGAACTATTGCCCCGAGGACTATGGAACAAAGATGGAAGTTCGTCGCTGTCGTTTCGAGTCTTCTCGGCGATTCATCATCCGAGCGATTGTTAGCGAGCGCGAATGTCTCGTTTGCCGGCTGATGCGCGTAGAAAGTTTCTTAATCGAGCAGACGGAAACGCTACGGCGTCCCGACGTCAAAGTTAACTTTACACGTATAACCCGGCGGAAGGTAAGGCCGCGCGAGAGCCACGGTGGTTGGGCGAACAAAGAAATTATGAAAATTGGCTAAATCAGGCAAATTACTAATCCAAGGGAAAGTACCTCGTGCAATGGCGGTGCTCTTGTAACGGAAGTTCGGAGGTACATATATATATATATATATATATATATACACGCACTATATACAAAGGGTCGAAGAGGCGCTGAAATGGTAGTAGGAGGATGTGGTGGAGGATTTGGGATGAGCTGAAAGGTGTAGCAAGATCTAGGACGGGGGGGGGTTCAATCCAGTTTCACTTTGACTTGCCACCTTCGACCTCCTTCCCTACCTGCGACCCAGCTCCCAAAAAATTTTAATGAGTATTTCTTTCTAATTATTTCTTAATTAAGGAAACGGAGATGATAGTTGGTGGCGAGCTGAGTCGCGTGCTCTTGGAGTAGAATTTGTCCCTTGTTAGCATCTGGAGCATATAAGGGATGTAAGTATGTATCCAGGTAATGCTAGCTTTACCAAGGGGGTTGGGTGAGGCATAACCATGTACGCTATACATATACGGTATATGTAATTTGGCTTTGAATTAAAATTATTCTTTTCCACGAGACACCCGTGTAATCTCGCTGCGGTATCAGTCTCAAGTAGATTAGCCAAGTGCGGATTGGTATCGCGTCTCCTGGGATTAACTTTCTCGGCAATAGGAGAAAACCGGAGAGAAACTTCAATTACAAACTCTTAGAATTCGCTGGATGCTCGACTAACTCTTATTTCTCATGGAATAAACGATTGTCTCAGATACGAGTAACTTAATTAGTCTCGAGATTCAGATGAAACGTCACTCGTAGCGTCGTTATATGATCTCCGCGTGTATGACGTCACATATAGACAAGAGCAGCAAACTGCGTTAACAGGCCAAGGGAAAACATCCTGCAGATATCAGACGCGTATCTGTCCATGTCATGCGCTGCATTTATCCCTTGCTGACAACCAGCAGCCCCTGTCTCGATTGGATTAGGTTCGGAGAATCAGGTGGGGTCGGCAGCATCGTCATAGAGTCAAGAGACAAGGTTGAGATCAGACGAATGGCGAAGCGCGTTGTGAGTTCGGCTTAAAGGTGGTTATTACAATTCGTCGATTTAATGGCGATGAGAACGAAGCCTTTGGTCGCCGCTGGCTAAAGAAACTCCCTTGAGCCAGTTGGGTAGCGAAGGCGTGAGCCATTTTCTGAAACGAGATCGGAAGTCCTGGTTGCTCAGCAGGGACAGCAAGAGGGGTAGATGGACCAACTGGACAGGGAGACAACGAGGCAACCGGAATAACAATGGAAACTGGAGCAGGAGAGGCGAAGAGTATGGAGGGTGGAGAACGTGGCTGTTCGACTGGCGGTTCACGAGTGCATGGCGGCCGTAGCGGCAGCTTGTAACGCCAAGTGGTATATCTGGACGCGGGTGGGGGGTGGAGGGGGGGGGGTGTATTGGTAACTAATTCAATAACATCTAAACACGAGGCGCACGACCGCTAATGTTTAGCTTGTGACGTAGCATACCTCGTAGCTTGCTTTACCACCAACCTGGATAGGTAGGTATACACGCACGTACAGCCGAACACTGTTATGGCCATGTTCTCATGTCAAACCACAACCTAACGACCTTAGGGGGTTAATGGTGGCGCCTGCCGTCGCACTCTCGCCGACCGATGCAGTGATAAATTGGCATTAATGAAGCCACCACTTCCCAACCCTGGACGCGTTACGCACCTTCGATTTATGACTCCATTGTTATTCTGTCCTGCCGGCATTTGCATTGGATCCGCTAGCTGCCGGAGCTCTGGCTACGTTCCAAACAAAAGTACACCTCCCTTTGCCGCAGTTCGGCGTTACTCGACGAGCGGCACGTGTCCTTGTTAGTCTGAAGAAAGTGTTCGGGTCCTCGAATTAGATGAGGCCTATTAGGCCCCGAGGTAGATTTTCTGAAGTACCGCTGTTTCCTATTGCACCCCTTTCCCTCTCCTCCTCGATTTCCCGCTCATTAATTTCTGGTAAGATTTTTTCCCAATTTTTACGATTTTCGAATATTTATTTTTTTTTGTCTCTCTGCAATGTATAGGGAAGTTTTAGTGGGGGTGTTTTTTTCTTTTAAACCGTAGGCGCGTGCATAGATTAATACTCGCTGAGCCTCAATACCGAGGGGCACTGTGTATCCCGATGTTGCACGTTAATTGAAACCCGGACGCAATACCTTTGGCAATATTTCTTGGTGCGCCTAACCGGCGCTACAGTCATGGGATTATTTGCATAGCGGGCGCTTAAGATTTCTTAGCGGGACGTTTTTGATTTAGCGGGTGCCGGGTGAGGGTGGTGGCCGTAGTGCCAGTAGCGCCGGTACCAGGGGTTGCTGCTTCTCGTCTGCATCCTAATTACCTCATTTTGCCCGAAACTGCCCGGAATCCAGGATACTCGCGCGGAGCTCGTCCTTATGCCTATAGCGGGTTGGCATTCGTTGAAGGGGGAGGTTTTCTCTCTCGATGTAACGAAGTAAATTGGAGGTGGGAGCCCGGTGGGCTGGTACTGACTGGTGGGAAACGCAGGGCGCGGAGGGAAAGCGAAGGAAAAGTGGGAGAATGGCTTTCATAAATCTTTGTCGTAAAAAGAGGATTTATTTGAGGGAGGCTGCAGCCTGATCCCGTTTCCATTGAGGCGCGTGAAACCGAGCGCGGTAAAGTCTCACGGGCTGCCTCGTTAGCTCGACGATAAAGCGTTTACTCGTCCACCCGTTGCCAGATCCGGGAATCGCTTTGATGCTTGGCGACACTATTCAAAACCTAAACTTCCACCTCGCGTACCTTACCTACTTGCCTACCTATCTATTCGGTACATGCTCGTCCAACTAAGCCATCTAATTAGCTAGTTAGCTAATAGCAACCTAGCTGCCTATCAATCTAGCCATTTACGTAGTTGGCTATATATAGTTACAGGTACAGTATCTAGCATACTTGCGACATATGTATATCTATATAGTATGCTTGTCGATAACGATATACTCATCAAAAGTTACGGCCGTCCATATACAATGTGTTCCATTTACAATGCGACAATTGTACAATTCCTTTTGTCTTGGAAGTAATATTTTCTATTTCTCGTTATTCACGTAACATCCTGGATTCTGGTTGTCACTTTTTACGTCAGCAAATTCTTCTTATTATCAGTGGCAATCGAAATTTATTTTTTTATATCGATCGCATACCTATAGAAAGGTTTGAGAATTTTTTTTTACTCTTGGACGTATTACTAATGTAATTTTTGTTTCCGGGTATAGTATACAGGTATGATAGGAATTTGTGGTATAAATACAGTGGTCGTCCAGTTCGCCTTATTATACCAGATTGTAGTGTTTTTGCTCAGGCATTACTCAATGCACTGACTGCATGGCTGCTTGTTAGTCGATTTTTTTTTTTTTTTTTTCTTACTTCACTATTGCACGGTTCTTTGGATTAAATTCTCGAGTGACGAAGCGCCGCAGAGCCAGTTCCGCATTCCTGGGCCGGAGAGACCAGTGGTTGGTGGGGCCAAGACCTGCGAAAATAATGGAAGAAACGTTCCGGAGAGTTGGACGTGGGTGTGTTTGATGCATCGTTAGCCTCAGGGATTCGCTTTTTGTCACTGGGTAAAGTGCAATTCGTCAGTGCCTAGCCATAAGTGTATAGTACGTTCTTTCTACTGGCTGGGATCGAACAGGTATACAGTGAGTGAGAGCGCGTCGCGAAGGACATTAAACATTTCTAATGCGAGTTCCGAGTGAAATAGGGAGCCTTCGAGAGAAAGTCCTAAGAAAGGAGTGAAAAAAATGGTTAAATCCATTAAGTTGATTAATTATGAGATTAAAATTCGTTCTTTTTTTACTCCACGTTAATTAATACCAGAAGAATCAAGGTTCAACGATTCATAGTTAACAGGCTTATGTAGTACGAATAAATTATTTATTATTTATTATTTCAATCGTACGAACCTGCCTTCTACCGCGAATGGATTTGCCTGCAAGACTCAATCTGACAATTCTTAGCTATATTCTATTGCGCAAGTTCGAAGCTTTCTAAAGAAAATGTCATACATTCGCGGCAAACCTATTCCAGTTCTATTCACGTGAAATTTGTTACTGGCTCGGGTAGCCCGAGGGTTAAGGAAATGAAGGTCCACAGAGAAGACAAAATCTATCGACTTCCCTTGACGCGAACATACAGACACGGACCGAGGTAAATTGCCTGTGGCTGTGTAACTTGGAAGGCGAATTGTCGTCGGTTGCAGCGGCAAAGCGAGAGCCTAGCCTGGGTATCTCGGAGTTTAGTAGACAAGGCCAGCAAATAGATGCATAAAGTTGTGAGGTTAGGAGATATCGAAATGCCGGTTAAATTCACGATAGGGAATTAAAGGACTTGCTGTACAGTTTGATTAGAATAATTGATTAGGCTGCGTTCGTCAGACGGACTCTGCTATCGTTAAATCCAATCATCCAGGTACGAACTAGACTCAAGTGCTGAAGCAAATCGAAATTTAAGCCACAGAGTCGTTACAGGAAATAAAGATTTTTTTTCTCTTCTAATCTTAATCAAAATACGACGTATACACACTTACTGTATAATATATTTTTATACCGAAGGGAAAATCCTGGTCAATCGGAAAACACCACGTCACTCGGTAGACTGGCTTCATCCGTTAGACATATACGTATAAGGGTACCCAAAAGCCGTTGGATCACAGAAGTCGGCTGGATGGCTGGCTGGCTGGCTGGTTGGTTGACTGTAGATTCGTGAGGGGAGGATTGGTAACTGGCGCGACGCCAAGCGTCCATGAGAGTGCCTCCACTTACCAAGTTACATACACTAAAGCAGCCTCTCCTAGGGCCTTGCTGACTTATTGGACCCAGTAGTACCGTGCCATTTTCTCCTAGTCCCTTTTCCGTTCTGTATCGTCTGTCGTCTGTCGTACACGATAACCCAACAATCTACGTACCAAGCAGCCTACTCGACGCTAGAAATGTGAAATGACTGGCGGTCATAGCGACGCACAAATTCCCTAGCATATATTGCACTGACTATCCTATAGCGCAGTACCATGGTTAATACAGCCTAGTACGGTCAAAAGCTGAGGACGAATGTTCCTGGGCTGCCAGTAATTCCGCTCCAAATCCTCGTAAATGGTTACCCCAGGAAAATACCACTAGTTTTCCCTCATTTGTTTTTTTACGTCTCTATCTCTGTTCCCTCGCTTCTCTTTGGCCACGCGAATTATTATGGCTCCGCGCGCGATATACGTCGTCGTTAGCGAGGATTTTTTTTTTGTTTTTCAACACGACTCGGCCGCGCGCGAATTTCCACGTGATGCTGAAATTTAAAAATACGAATCAACGTGTTCGCGGTACCTCGGAGTCGTCTCGGAACTCAGGCTGAAGTAGATGAGAAGTGACAGTCGGCCGTGACTCGATGGGTAAACGTCGACGTGAGTCCACTGGGAATCGATGGAATTGAATTTATTTGACGAATTTATCGGTTCTTATCGGGTGCTCGAGCCTGAGATTGCTCGTTAGTACCTATACGGATACTTACGCACGCTATGAAGATTCGGAAAGAATTTCAGGGCGACATTGAAAGTAAAAGTAAATTCAGTCTGGGTGTAAAGTTAACCTAGCCCAAACCTTCTACCGTGTGTCCCGGCTATTAATGTACCTATATAATATTGTGCTGTTGTATAGTTCGTTACAGCTACCGAGACCAGTGGAGACCGACTAAGAAATTTCCCTGACTACTTAGCACGTGAAACATAGCTTTCACGATTTAATGGAATATCAATGAAATTTTTGCTGACGGGATCAATTTAAAATTGCTGGCTTGCTGGTTATATTCACGTCTCTGGATTTCTTGGCTAGGTGGCTGTGTATCGGTGCGGATGAGACGACGTTCAGATTCTGAGGTCTACGTTTTCTCTCTCTCTCTTGGTATACATATATATAATGTATATATAATAATACAGAGTACATATCTGCGTCGTTTGGCTGGCTCTTTACGCTTCGTTTCCCTCGTTACGCTCTGGTGAATGAAAATGATTTTTCATTTGCCTGCTTATTATAGAGTTTTCAATTACGTAGGAGGCTGGCAAAGCCATTACACTAAAGTTCTTAATTACCTTAGCGGATCAGTCCTAAAGGTTAATTTGCAAATGATACCTAAGTAATATTCATGTATGAATACCCCCTCAAATCAGCCGTAAGTATCGACATCGTATCGGCCCGATAATACGTCAAATTAAAAGCTAAATTAAAAGGAAGGAAGTAACAAGAAAAAAAAAAAAAAAACTAACAACGAAACAAAAGAAAGTGAAAACACGAATCGGCGTAGATTTTCATTAAATGCCAACCTTGTACCAGACGCTGTTGCTGCTTGTAACCGGGACATGGGTGGAGTGGGAGGGGGGGGGGGGAGTACAAAAAAATGGGTAGTTCGTATTTTTCGACTTCAGCAAGACCCTTTGGTATGTTAATTCAATGCCAAGACTTTTTTCACTCTCTTTTTTTTTCGCTCTCTTTCCTTTCTCCCTTTTATTTTCTCGTTACCCCCCCCCCCCCCCACTTTCCCTCTTGCCCTTCTACTGACTTACTCCCGCTCTTATTCGCTCTCTGGTATTCTCCCCAGTCTTCCCTCATTTCACCCTTCAACCATTCTCCTCGGTTTTCAGTCTGGGTTTTCCGAGCGGAGATCAATAGCAAAACATCCGCCACAATTTCATTAACGTAAAGTTCGAAACGCAGGCTCGCCTTAAGCTCAGCTGAAAGCACTTATGTGGATTCTGTTCCGTCGACACTGACTAGCGCCATTTAAGAGGCTGCTCTCGCTCGCTTACCTGCTCGCCTTTCAATGTCAAAGTTGATACTGTGCGCTGATGGGGCTGTGGTAGGATTTTCGTGTGCGTTCGACTACGGTCTGTAATCTCACTTCGATGCACAATTCGAAATTTTGTTTCTGCATATTATGCGTAGTATTAAGAATTGACGTGGAAAAATTTTAAAAAGCTTATACCATGGCTCCAGCTTGCGCCGACGTACCTGCTCGAAGGCGTCTCGGCGTCCCTGCAGTTGCATTTACATATAGCTACGTGAAATTCTAAGCCGTAGAAAATAAGAGGGAAACTTGGATACTTCGATATCTCTCGTGTAATACACTCTGTCGCTAGATAAAAAAGAAGAAACTTTTAATAAAAATGATCCTCGGGTATCCATATTGTATTTACAGTATAAATTTCTATTCCTTCTGCTCAACCGATTACGTAGGATGCGAGGCACTCGAGAGCCCTGGTGTCCCACTATCGTATGGACTGTCGTTTACTATATCCGCACGATAAGCTCGGGACGTATAACTACCCCCAATATTTTAGCACGTCTTATTGAGCATTGATGCTGGTGGCCAAGGGAGTATCTAGATGTGTTTTAATTTTACACTCTATAGATATACACGCGTTTAGCGTAATAAACTAATGACTACATCCCTTTTTTCGATAGTTCGAATTTCTTACGTAATCGAACCTGTCGCCCGATAAGACAAATTAAGGGTTCGCGTACTTTACCGTCGGAATGAAATTTCATTCCTCTTACCGAAAAAGCAGTAGGCCGGTCGGCCGCCCTCAAATCTCCAGTCACACGCCCTCCTCCCCCCCCCCCCGAACCCTGGCAACCACCTTTCCGTGCTTTCTAACGGCAACTTCAAAGATAACGAAAGCTGACGTACCCTGAGATAACAAAACTTCCCTCTGCAGCTCCATTTCAGCCGACATTCCTCATTCCCAAGGACTTGAGTCAACCCCTAAGGTTATATACTGTAGCTAAAGCAGGTACAATGGCGAAGGCACTGACGGAGCATGAATTTTTTTTTTTTTTATATACAAGTCAAGACATAAAGTATCAGATCTGCTTTTTGAAATTCAATTAATTACAGAATTACGTGAGTGAATTACTTTCGTATTGTTTTACTTTGGTACAGAGGAAAGGGTGGGGGGGGGGAGGGTTAACTTTTATGTATTATGCTTTATTTATTCCCTAGATCGTGCCTTAAAGGGTTACGTGACTCGTTGATTTAGGGGCTGGTCCGAGGTTTGCTCCCAGACCGCTAAACAGTGAATTTTATTATTTATGAAAAGGGCTCGTCCTGGCTTGAGGGGTTGATAGTGCTTGGGGATAACTTAGGCCCCGATGTAATCCCTGTCTGGATTGACGAAAGCGAGACCCTTTTTGCGTTAACGAGCCACACAGCCTCCCGTGTTTAAGATGGGCCGCCGCGGCGCGTCTATTTTTATCGTATCCTTCGGGCGCGCCTTCATTTAAAATCTTTCTCTTTTTCCCGCGAACTTCGCGCGGATACGTGCTTTACTGCCGATTCTGAGAGGGTCGTAAAGCTCAAGAGGGCTTGTATTAAGTTCCCTTAACTCACACGGGCCGAGGAGGAATTTTCACGCTCGCTACCCAAACTTTAAGATATTCAAATCGCCCGACGTTATACCCGTCGCGGCTTCGCATCGGCCGAGTTTACGGAGACTTTAACACGCGACCGTCTATATTTACGCATTATATACATATGTATGAGAAAGCGAAACGGCATTCGTTGTTGGTCCAGCGGTTATTAATTGAAACATGCAAATCAGCCTTTATTCCGAATTGCCTTATATAACAAACTGCGAAGCGATCCTTAACATTGCCATTTACATGTAAAAATCATATTTTTTTTTTCCTCTATCGTCCAAAATTAAGCTACCGCTGTCAGACCTTTTTTTTGTTATCACTGACCGATAAAAAAATTCTCCCTATAATAACATCGTGTAACAATTTTAAGCGACATTTATTGATCGTTACTTTGTTTACCGTATATTGGTGCGTACAAATTTCCTCCATATTTGACTTGTATATTTACCTCGTGTAGCACAGCAGAGCGTGTTCGTAAATCAGGCAATGGGTACTCGATTATTTATTATACTATCCATCTATCCGTTCTCTTTTCAATCAACTCGTTAATCGGATCAAAACTGGCTTTCATCGGCATGACAGTAATTGACCGCTTCACCGACGCTCAAAGTAGTTTACAACGAAGGACGGAAACATGGCGATCATGCATACAGAATTAACGTCACATTGCGTTACATATCGTACGGGTCCATTCGATTGGGTTACGTGCCGATTTATATCGACCGATATGCATACAGCACAGCCTATATAATAACTAATAATGCACATTCTATGTATTATCCACATACGTCCCATATGCACGCAAATGCATATAAGCACGTGGAAAAGTTGACAGCCACGTTAATGTCAGCTACCCAATCAACCGTACCAAATTGATTATACATTGTAGCGTTTTTAATAAAATCATCAAATTTTACGTTAAAATAGAAAAATTATATATATATATATATATATATACATCTCAGTGAAAAATCATCCACGTGCATACTCGATAAGAAAAATCTTACGCAGAGCCACGTGTGCTTTTCCATACAGAGACACTTCGACATCAGTCAGGGTCGGAAAGTCACTCATGATAATTCCAGTGAAAACTGCATTATCGTATAGGGAATAAAAAAAAAATTCATTGCCAATTTTATACAGGGTTGTTCATAGAAAAAAAAAAAAACACTCCCGAACGATATAGTATACGTATAGATTCAAATAACAAAATATCTATGTACCTCGTATACGTGAATCTATATGGTAATGGTTTGAAATTTTCTCTGTTCCCCTGTATAGTATATTAGCTAATATCGAACCGTTCAAATACGTATGCTGCAAGTATACTACATACATATATATATATGTATACACATGTAGGTATAGATATGGTTGTACACAGTATACTATAGCAATGCAGCAGAGCAATGAATCGAAATAGTCCAAGCATAAAGGGACGCCCATCGTCATATTGTCCCCTGACGTGCAATACCGAAGATTTCTCATGGTAGCCGCTCGTGCTTCTATCACGAAAGGGTTGCTCGGTGGCTACTGGGAAGATGAAGATAAGCACTTTAGACAAGCGTGAAACTGAGCGTCGGTGCGATTTAATATTAACACAACGGGGTCCGTGCTGCTTCCTGTTGATTAGACTCTATTGCATCTTGTACCTTTGGTCATCCATACGGTCGCGCAGCGGTTACGCTGCGTATGGACCGTGATGCATACACGTCGTATATCAAGGGGTGTCTGAACCACCGGAAGTGGCTGAGGCGGGGCTACAGGTTCCGGATTCCTGAGCGTCCTGCTCGCTCATCCTCCTACTATATCAAAGCCCATATACCTCAGGGATGATGCTCCTCGTAAATTCACGACTCTTCGCGCTCAATTTTCGGACGTTTATTGAGTGAAGTATGTGTGTGCATATATATATATATATAGCTGTAGTAGTTAAGTACTTTGTATAACCTGCTGCTTGAGAAATCTTGTGGGACATACAATTTCTACCGGTTTCCGGTATATCGTTACTGGAATCTTGCAAGGCGCAGGACGTTCCGCGCAGGAACTTTTGCGCGCTTTGAGCTCGACCGAGCGAATTTCGATGAGAAGATTAAAGCGGGAGACGATTGCCGTCTCGGTATTTAAGGTCCTGGTGATAATTATATGAGCTTGCTCGTAGTCCGACGGGGTCGTATAGGATATATCTAGCGGTGTAATATACTTGTATAATTTTAATAGATGGCGCTTCTTCCTTTTCGTAGCGCATGGATGAGGCACGCCCAGGTCTGATTATAAGACTTTGAAAAAGTGGGTTTGATGGACTTTCGTAATATATATTCAAACCTCTTGCATTTAATTATCGGGCTCAGACTCGGTTGGATTACGGTTCTCCAACCTCTTTGTGCATCATTCTATCAGAAATTCATGTCTGTTCATGGAGGTGGGGTTGAAGTGAAAAATAAAAGAGTGAAAGGAGGTAAAGGAAGTTAATCCCTCGAGGGCCGAGGCGAAAACCCGGACTGGAGAAAACTGAAAATAATTGGAAGAGCAGCGAAAGGGACTTGCGGTTGTATTTGGTCACGTGGCTTCCTGTGCACTGGCCTTACTTTGTATATATTGTGACGTCATTTTTCGAATCACGGTCACCAGGCGACTCCGGCTACCGATAAAGATAACGTTCTCGTTTCCGGGTCCCTTCGGGTCGCCACCCTGGTCAGAAACTATGCTCTCGGGTTGGTTAGTACAGTTTTGCCAATGCTCTCGGACGATTTCGTTATGGGT
>JASANN010000233.1:1496361-1579329 GCA_031762395.1 Calameuta pygmaea | reverse complement strand
TACCGTCTTTCTGATAGGTTCCGTCAGAGCTCTCGTTTTGGTGGAGTTGGGCCTGTTCCACCCCAACTCCCAGTTCACACCGGCTCGTCGATTCCCGGTGAAACAAGGATTGGCTGGCGCCCGCCTGGCATGCAGATGCATCAACGAAGGGTGGACGGACTAAGGTAACGTAGGCTGGCTCTCGCAGATCATCGTTCTCGAATTTTGCTATAGGTATCGGGTTAATAAAAAAATACGTTACAATATATATATATATTGTATCTACTGATATATATTTTGACTAAGGGATACTTTGGGGACGATTTGGCTGTTTTGCCGATACGTCAAGAGCTTCACGTAAGAGTGCATAGCGCACTGTGGATGTGCATAATTGCATCTGTTGTTTTCTATCAAGACGTCGGTCCAGTGCACAAACCCTTAAAAAGTCTCGCGATTCCTACTACTCAAAAATCGTGAAACGTCTCAATACGTATATTTCAATGGGGATCGTTAAAAATGATTAATTCTTTGATCGACTCGTTTGTTTGAACCCTCGCGACAAATTGCGAAACACGTCGTCATTACAATTTTATGATAGGTCGTGGGTCCTGTGGAAAGGTTCGATAGGTCGCTAAATGGTTGATTGGGGCAGAGAGACGAATTTTGGTCGTATCGGAAATTAATATACTTCCGTTTCAACCCCTTTCTGTAAACGTCTGTGTATGACGTTTGTGGACATGTGACTCGTGCCTGAAAGACATGAGTATATTTTCGGATTTATTTTTGGAAATTAATCAAACACGTTTGCTCGGTGTAATAATGTGAAAATTATAAATTTTCTTGTCTACATTTTATTTCTTTCTTTTTCTTTCTTTCTATCCTTGATGCTATTACGTAGATATTCCGAGAAACGAGAATTAATGTAAGCAATTTATCACGTGGAGATACAGATGAAGCTTCGTGGATAATTTAATTGGACGTTCTTAATTCTCTTATGCCTTCTTGAGTGTAGCGCGTTATCATACAAATAATATGTTGTACCGTGGAAACAGTTGATATCTAATAAGTCAATTATTCTGTGTTCGAACAAGACAGTGAGACTATTAATAAATGATTGGTAAATTTATTTGAAACGAGAGTTATTCGATTGCTCCTTTTTAATCTCATTTAATAACAAATTTATTTAAGAAAGACAATCTAGGTGCATTAGAAGGATGCATGACGTGTCTTGAGATAACTTGATAATATCAAGTATCTCATTGATTTTTCTAGATAATTTAAAGTGATGATTTTTTTGTTCAAGGTATAGATATATTACCTATTGCAGAGTACCTATGATTTATACAGTCGTCGTCAGTAGCTAATAAGGGTAATTTAAGAAAATTGAAAAGTGATAAGAACGAATCCAGAGGTTGAAAAGTCAAGATTCGCCATTGGACGGTGATCGATTGGGGATCAATTAATTTCAGAATCTCTCTCTCCTCTCTTCTCTAAAGAAGGAGGATCTTTGAATCCGGTCCACGTGCTATGAAACGTCAAGAGTTGAGAAGAGGCTCAGGATCTGTAGGGCGAAGATGTTATACGAGAGAGATGGTCTTAATCTGAAGTTACGGGGATTATAAGGCCACTGCCAAGGAGGAAAGTATCTTTCGTTAATTCCCAGCTGTCTATCCAGGGTGAAGAACGATAGAAATTGGTTAGGTCGACACTGACTGAACGTCAGCGGTTTTTGACTAAGGACACTGTCTCTAAACTAGCTTGACGGGATTAAGGGATGAATACATGTATAGACATTAAACTGTCGGTCCTACTAGGGGGCTGATTAGCATTCTAAATTGAAGCGTTGCGGTCGGGCAGAGCGCCGCGGCGTCGAGAGCAGCATGGCCAGTTCGCTCCGGGTAATTCAGAATGGACCACTCATACCCCTAGAGTTAGACAAGCCTACCCTATACACCGCAATAGGTTAGACATTTGCATTAATTGGCTTCTCTACACGTGGATCTAGTTTACCTTCTCTCTCTCTCTCTCTCTCTCTCTTTCTCCCTCTGACTTCATCTGGTCCGGAGTCATTGTCCTTGTTCAGCTGAAACATACTACCCTGACGCTTATGCTAGGATTCGCTCTAAGCAACTCCTTTCTCTGATCCTCCCTCAGAGTGGTTTCGCTTCCGGTTCTTCTAAGGTCTGATAGACGCCTCTCAATTACCTCATGTTACACGTTGCAAACTACTACACCCGCTGCATCCAGGCACACGGCTACTCGCTGTAGACAGAGGAAGTGGCAGTCAACAAAGTGAGCGTCGAAGCTTCGGATGGGAGGGAAAAGGTAAAGGCGCCTTTCGCCAAGCGTCGCCAATCGACAATCGCCAAGTTGAAAGGCGTCGGACGCCGACTATTGGGCTTCGCGACGAAGGGTCTTACACAACGGCGGCTTTGTTTGTTCAGGACTCTCGCGTGGGAGTGCACGGAAAATTGAGAGGATCGACGCCGCGTCGGTAATGGCGATGGTACCCGGAGGCGTCGGTGATGCTCGTAGTAAGTAAGTAAGTAGGTATTGGCGGGGGGGGGGGGGGGGGAGAGGACGGGGGTATATAAGAGCGACGTCGATTCCGGCAAGATAGCGCTCCAAGTTCTCTTCGGTTGGCAGCTGTTCATTTTACACGTTCCAGAAAGCAAAGTGACGGCTTGGGTGCGACGCGCGACGTCGCGCTAGAGACGAAATAATTGAAATGCAAAGACGCCCAGGAAGCGTCGGGGTTGATGGGCTGCGAAGCAGGAAAGGGAAGTGGGGCCCAATCTTCTAGCCCTCAACGATTCTGTAGATTCACCAACTACTTCCGGCTCTGGGCTCGACTTCTTATATCAGACGTTAAATAAGCTAGGAGTCCCTGCAAAGGTTGACGCAGGAAGGATGATGAACGGGCTGGAAATTTTGGGATGCTTTTATCTTCGGAATGAGCACGGGCTCTGCTGTGCTGCCCGTCATAACCGAACCCGCAAAACTACGACACTATAGTGCCGTGTAATGTCGCCCAGTTAGCGTTGACTGGTGCCGGAGACGCTTGACAAATGACCCTGCGTCCCGCGGGCGTAGTGTAAAAACAGTTGGTGGTGCTTCTACTCTCTCTTTCTCTCTCTCTCTCTCTCTCTCGCTCTTTTTTCTCTCGAACCAACCCCCTCCCCTTTTTATTTCTCTCACTCCCATACCCTCACTCACTCTCGTCCAGGTTCATTCATTTTCTCATGCCACGGCCATTTTCTACGCATTCTGCAGTCGCCATGGCAACGCCTGCCGCGGGTGATTATAGTCAGTGCGAGCTAAAGCCTCCCTTAATTAACGCGGGCTTAAGCCGTTCTCGTAACGGGTACTGCTCCATACCGATCCAGAGCCAGTAGCCGCACCTCTCTCTCTCTCTCTCTGTCTCTTTTTCTCCACCCCTTTGCCGAGGACAGTCTGCCAGCTATAAGTAGAATCGAAAAAGCTGCCCCACTCCGAAATTCTCATTCACCCCCAAGCGTCCCGATCCTCGGCGCTTCGATATCCTCGTGATTGCAATTGTCTACCCTGCCACGCTAAAAAGCTCAGCCAATTAAAACGTGTATTCGTTGGGCTCTCATATACCTGTATCTGTGTTACGTGACGCCACTACCATCACATTGAAAAAATTGGACGTGCAAAATACCAGACCTGAATGTCGATTGCGACCACGTATTTCCACTTGTACTTTCCAGCTTTCTGCCGCCGATTATTGAGTCTCGAGGCCAAAGCAGACATTCGACTGTGATGGCTTTGACCCTCCCCTGCCATTCTTGCTTTATTATGTCTTCTCCTTCATTCTCCTACGTAGCCCTGTTTTTTCGGGCTATTGTTGTTTATTTATTCTTCGACGAGCCACGAATCCACTGTTGTCACTTTTGTTTCCACGAGAATTCATTGATCGTCATATTTCTAGTCTCATGCTTCTCTTTGCTCGATGCGATATGTTGGTTCTTCACGCACCGTTCCTAGGCCAGCTCACGACCGAGATACAGTCTCACGGTATCGCCGTCCTTGTCTTACGCACCTATATCCCAATAGCGCCATCTCCCTCGCACTCACGGTAGGTATAGGAAAATTAAAAAACCTCATAAAAAATCCTCACCACTTCCTTCCTCAATTACATTGCCACACTTTTATACCTACGTGCTTTCGATTTATGGATCGCGGACAGAGGGGATGAAAAACTAATTTCCAACCAGTTACGATTACAAAGCACCTCGTTCGAGGTGTCAACTTTAAACCCTTTGACGGCAGCGCGTATCTAGATTACACGTAAACGCGACGCTTTATGGCACTTTACGACGACACCAAAGACGACAGCGTTCACGCTCGGAATCATTTTGAGGTATCCACGTGAACTACCGTTGATGAACTCAACGGAGAATATTAAGGTGACGTTAAAAAAAGAAAATGTTTAAGTTTCTTTCATGGATGTACGATAGCCTTTCGTACTGGCTAAATTGCTTTCTCTTTTTTTTTTCTCCTCCCGCTCTCTGTACCTTTTGCATCGCCATTTCTCGTTTAAGTCTATTCATCGTCGCTTGCCATTGTTATTCCCACAAATCGCAGATGAATATAAAACATCACCTGTATTCCGGGTTCGTACTATGACGTCATACGAGATGATTATATCAGCCCATAACATGTAAGACGTAATAACCCGAAAAAACATCCGGAACGAGCAAATCATCGATTTATGCTTTCATTCTTAGCACGTAAAAGTAAATTGAGTTGCTAAGCAAGTATTTATCGTTTGGAACTACGAGCGCTATGTGCTCCGCGATGTGTACACATATTGCGGAGCCGCTGGTCGTTAGCTCCGATCGCCGTTCTGACTTCCATACTTTGCGAACACCCGGTAGAACTTTGCTAGGCGACGCGACGTGGCTCGTTTACCGATACAAGATTAGTGGGGATCGTTAGTAAAACTTGCCTTAAGGTTTCGCAGATGAAGTATTTTACGATTAGACTCTAGCAGGATCGGCCCTTTACGCACAATCAGAATCTGACAAGAGATGCTTAATAGCTTCGAGGTAGAGGATGGAGAATCCTCCCTTCGTATAGGGGTGACTCGACTGGCTCTGATATGATTAACGAGGTATCCCATTCGAAGCAGTACCGATAATCCGACAAAATGTCAAGCAATTTAATGTTAATAATCCTTTGGATGAACTTTTTTTTTTATTCCCTTTCACTGAAATACGTAAATGCATAACTTTGAAATGATTTTCGAATTATCGAAAAATCGATAAAAATTATTAATAATTTCGTACACTCCTGTCATTCGTAACGGACGCTCCGGTTTGCTTGGCTAAAGTCATTTTCGTAATGTGCATTCGCTTTAGGCGCCTAAGCCGTATTTCTCTAGATGGCAGTAAAGCTTCGTGAATTAAGGCCGAGCGAGGACTTTAAGGTAAATACGAAACTTAGAGTCAACAGAAGGAAAGTTTTAAGAAGCCGTCGCGCGGCTGTTATCATCGTTCGCCGAGAGTATTAAGACGTGTGCGGAATGTGCTTATGATGTGGGAAGCTTTAACGTGGCTAATCAAAGTTTCAAGCTTTTACAGGCGAATTCAAGGAAGCACCATGGTACACAGTGAAATTGGCGTACGGGCATTCCTGGTACACACCATTCTATGTACACGAATACGTACTGCTGTCTACGGCGTATAGTATCCTTATCTACATGGGGCATTTATCAAAGGGTAAATACGCGAGTGAAAAGCGAGCGGCCGATTACGCCAGTAGCACATATGGTACCAAACCGCAGGTGCACGTACGGGAAAGTATGTGTGTATACTAAATGCACAGTGGAGCTCAGGGTCAAAGCGTTCCCTGTAGGAATAAGATTACAGGGTAGGTAGTGGCGAAGGTATAAGGCCAAGATGGAACTTTGGAATGGATGAAGGAATACGCCGTAAAGAAGGTACGGAGAAAGTAGACTGGGATATTATAGTATGTGCAGGAAGGTTCGGTCAGACGTTAAGGAAAGTTTCACGGGAAATCGGATTTCCTTGACGCTCTCCTGGATTATATTGCCCGAAATCCGTGTCCGATCGTTATCTCTTTCCCGCTTAAGGACACGTGCCGTGACGTATGATCTGCTGTAAATTAAACTAGGAGTACTATGTGGCTCTGTTTACGTCAGCTGACTATAGTCAATTTTGGTCAAAGGAGAATTTTGTATATTGGATCGAAGATTTTTGGCAATGGAATCTTTGCGTGGAGATTGGCCATCCGTGGGAACGAGATCATCCACGAAATCGCAAGTATGGTATTACGCTTCTTTGTCTATCTTGGGAAAATGCGAAATTCGCGGGAATCTCATTGGGATACCAAACCGCGGCGAATTCCGCGAGCTGCAATCTCTATCGATCCGAAAGTGGTAAATTGTGCAGTGGTAGTAACTGCTTAATGCTCGAAGCGGTTCACGGTGTTCGCGGATTCGATTGTACCAAGCAGTGGATTCTGTAGCGAGTAAAAATTATTTGCTATGCAGTGAATCTAAAGTTCGCGCGAAAGATGCTGTAAGGAATGAGAGAAGTTATACGCGGAAAATTTGTAGCACGGAGTATAGTTAATTCTGTTCTATACACTTCTGGTATAGCTTGAGAGTATAGTAAAATTGTAACTTGGGTATAGGATAGTAACTTTTTAGATTTCCTCCTGTGCAGATTACAGGGCTAGTTGATTCTTGAATACCAAAGGTTCGTTTACGCGAATTAGGCTTCGATTTTAGCGATTATTTTTGCACTGTGCGTTTTACACGAACTGATTATTTCTGACTGATTTAAACCCGCGAGTTAACTCGGTCATAATAGGTCAATAATTAATCCGTAAGAAAATACTTTTAGTAAACGGACCTCAAACGTCGAAGGATCAACCACGCTGATCTATACGGAGATCCGAGAAGACGGCGAATTCTATGATAAGTTATCTTTTCTTTTCTATTTTTTTTTTTCGCTATATTTCTCTGTACACTAGTGTATACAGACAGAGAACAGGATGCGACGTAATAAATATGAATATTCCCGTCAACTAGTTATAACATCGAGATGATAAATCGAGAGGGAGACCGAAGTTATAGGAATTGCGTAATAAACATGACTTTTTCAATGCTTCTCGAAGAAGCTGACGCTTCAGCGGGAAGAGCCATATAAAGCGAATTTGAGGCATCGTGCAAGCCATGACGCACTTGTAGGCTTCGCAGCCTGAATATTGGACGGAATGACTAACGTCCTGGCACATGGTATATATAACTTCCGATACCCACGTCCTTCCGTATTCCAAATTCGTCGGATGCACGAGCAAAGTCCTTTAGGTCGAGTGCGTAACTTCGGTGAGTGTTTCTGCTATGACGTAGCACATAGCCTTTTTCGTCAGATAACACACAGAAATGCATACAGAGTATCAGTGGCTTAGTAAGTACCTGAAGCGCCTCTACAGGGAATTGCGTGAGACATGGGAAATGCAATGGTTGCCTCTGCAATCAGGGATGGATAGGAAGGTAATTCTTCTAAAGATAGATAGAGAGAGAGATAGAGAGAGAGAGAGAGAGAGAGAGAGAGAGAGAGAGAGAGAGAGAGAGAAATATAAGAGGTAAAAATGTGGAGGAGCAGAGCCTGAGGATAAAAAGGAAAGCTTGCATCCCTCATCAGCCGCCATTCAACGTTCCTCTTGTGCGATTGTGACTTTTTACCTTTTTACATGTACCTATAGCCAATTCAGCTTGGTGACTCGTTTCTGACTAGTACGACAGGCAGACACCACCAGGGCTTCTCACTGAAGGTATCCTGCGTGCACTGATGTTCTTTGCCACGGGCTACGATCCTAGTGACGCATTAATATCTATCCTTTCCCTTTACGAGGCTCTTTCCAGCCGAGGAAGTTGTTCGCGTTTTCGATCCCGACCTCCGCGAAGCTGAACTTCGTTCCTGGACTTTTCGCAGGAGAAACTTTGCCAAACTTTTCGTTGCACCAATTTGATCGAACTTTAACGTTTCGGTGAACGTTCTTCTTGAGTCGCGAGGAAGGAAGTGGGTGGATGACGGTGTGTATGGGGGGGGGGGGCGGAAGGGGGGGGGTTAGTCGTTCAACTGACTAGATATCGGAGATATCGAATTCCGCGAATTCAGTTAATGGCCATCTCATGTTCGGACCTGGAAGTCTCTACAGAGGAATAGATGGACCGACAAACGGATTGATGAAGTAACGGATAGTGTCTGAAAGTTATTTCATTAGAGACTGGGAGGGGGGAGAGAAAGGGGGGGGGCTAACAATGGGGTATGGTGTACGAGATGAGAGACAGTGACAGTGCGAGGGAGAGAATGAGGATGCTGGAGGCTCGATGACTTTGGATGAGATGAAGGGCGGGGAGGGGGGGGAGGAGGACTAGGATAAAGCTAAGGGGAGGTTCCAGAAACATCAGAGAAACAATAATGATAAATGAGATTGAAATCATTAATTAGAAGAGGGTGCGGTGGAGATTCGTTGGACTGAAATTTTCAGGCTGGTCCGGTGCAGCATCCTTCCTAAATTCAGTGGAAAACTGTCTGTTTGGATTTCGATCCTGTCCTTATCATTCAACTCACTTCCGTACTGTATATTTTATCCTCGAAGTGCCATCTCGGTGACTTGTGAATTTCTTCGTAAACTCGCGATGAACTTTTCGAAGTTGAGCATCCACCGGAGACTTACAGATTACGCTAGCAGATTAGGTAGAGTTTATTTTCACGAAGTACTTTGCAAACGTCGACCATAGTCTATCGAGTACTTTGGCATTTGACTGCTTTAATCTTATCTGTTACATCTTTCAAACTGATCCATCTCTTATACGTATCTTATCCTTTATGCATAATTCTTGACTACTTTGCAATAAACGGAATCGATGTGTATATAGGTATACTGTACTAGGAAATCTACAGTTTTATCTGCTAGAACTGCTATCTCTCTCTCTCTCTCTCTTTATCTCTTGGCGATTTCCTTCCTACCGGAAGTCCTCGACTGTTTTTGGGTATGTAGCTACAGGGGGGCGTTTTGTCAAGGGGGCTGGTACGTCTATAATCCTTAACGTTCTGTCTGGACGTACGTTTTCGACCTGGAAACCATCCAAGCTCTCGTAATGATAATAATTTCATGTGATACCGCTTGCAACGTAACGTACAATGTCATGCGCTTTCTAAATTCGGATTACTTTGGAACACATATCAAATATCATACGCGATAACAAGAAGCGGGTTGGATTATTTGATTTTTACTGGAACACATATTTTTTCAATAAATAGCGCACCCAGTTGTATACATATCTGTTGCACGATGTTATTCGTGTCTCTGGTATGGATATGCAGATATAGATATACGTACATGTAGTATTCCTGCCTGAGTAAACATTTGATGAAGACACGATTTTTGTTTTTGAAATGTAATAATCTTGTGCTCTCTAAATATTTTATCGTCAGTCTGAAAAACAAAAAACAATCGTATACACTGAATTGCTGGAATTTTAAGACTGCTGTGATTAAAGAAAAAAAAAAATTAATTATATCGTAATCGATGAATACGATGATCGATTGGTTTTTTTTGGTGATTACATTGTAAATTTTGTATAGTGTCATTTTATGAAAAAGGATATCCTATTCCTTAACCATAAGGTGATATTACTTACGTAAATGTGTATTTTGATCCAACATCCTGTGAATACTTGGACTGTAAGCACAGAGCGTTATATGGTATCGATAAAAACTCCAGATAGCATGCGTGCGGAAAAAAAACGTTCATTCCAGTTCCAATACGAAAATAAATATCGTGAATAAAGAGTCCGGAATTAATTTCGAGCTTGCACGCCAGGTTATACCGTATATTTTACTACGGCTTCTCTTTTTTTTTTTGTACAACTACGAATCGTTACACAAATAATATATATCCGAGAATCTTCGGATTCCCACGTATTCATGTTTCGTTCGTTTTTAAATTATTATTTTTTTTTTTTTCTTTCACGCGTATCATCCCTTTCCATTTTTTTTCCCTCGTCCCCCCATTCCGCGTATATCCAAGCAAAGCGAAGCGTCAAAGGCTTCGGCTTCGGTATGGATTCTACAGCGCAAACTGGTTGTTATTAAAATTATCGAATACGAATGAAAAAAATTGCGTCACGCGAAAGCTCGCTCGCACGTTGCTGCACATCGAGCCGACAGGCTGCGAAGGGTGAGAAATGGAGATTTGACAAAAAAGCTTTTTAAAGTGACAGCACTTTCACCCGTTGCACAGTGGGACATTGAATACATTAAAATATTCCTTTTTGGTAAGCGCGACCACTCGTGGTCCAGCATTTCCAAATCCTGATATTATTATTTTCGACAATACGTTTATCGCCACTCTTGAAAATTTTTACAAGGCCAAGGGACGGCATACTACGTCAGACCCCATTTCCGGGTGTCGTTGGGAAACGTAAAATATTTCGTACGTCAAGGGTTAAGAAACCCCTAGGAGCCATAATATCAGCTCTAGCTCTAGTCAAACTCTCGATCGTGGGGTTGGCTCGTTGGTTAGAGGGTTAAGGGTGGGGTTAAGTTAGGTACGATCTCTTATCGGGTCTGAGTAGCGAGTCTACCCACGTTCTCCTTATCTTTCTCACCCCTTCTCTCCCACTCTCCAAACAGAGTGAACTTACAACCCTACTACACACAGGATGGCCCAAGTACACATGTATATACATGACTACGAGTAACACACGGGTATCGTCCCTTGAGGTACTTGGCGAGTATAAGTGTCTATCTATATAGGGGCTGCGTCTCTACCCTCATCAACATCGACGTATCACTCGTCATGATTCTCACCATTGCGCCACTATCGATTCAAGTTTATAGCGCGTTTATCGGTTCTCGTTAATACCAATCGGAAAATCCGTGCACGCGTGTCCGATATCCACGTATAAACTGCAAGAGGGTAGACAGGGGAATCGCAGTCAACCGCAGTCAACCACAATCAACCCCTACGGCTGGGACGACGGTGATGCTTTGTAAGGGGGTGATGGAAAAGTGGATTTTCATTAAGGAAAAACTTAATTAGAAGAAAAGTCGTCAACTCTCGGTGAAAAAGTCCCATTGGTACTTGGTATTCATATAGCCGTGTATAAAAGGTACTGGTTCGGCTCGATGGTCCAGACAGAAAAAATTTGCCTAAATTACTATCACATGCCCTAGAATTGTCTCAAGGAAAAGCTTGTAGGAAGAAAGAAAATACGAGCGATTCCCAAAAGTTTTTCGTATCCCGGAAGTCGTGGGATCTTTTGCGAAAGATTACGGTACAGCGTATGAAGATTGGTCTGGGTAGTCGCACTCGGCTTATGGTTACCTTGTTTTTCAGCCGGAGTGTGCCTACCCTGGGCCGCTGGGAATTTATGATTTAGGAAAGTTCATAAACGGGGTAGGGTTAGCGCTCTGCTTTGTAAGTGGTCCTGTATAAAGTTGTAATGCCGAGACGAGTTCAGCATCAGCATGCCGGGTTTACCGGGTTCGCGAGGGACGCGAAGGAAGAAGAGCAGAGAAAAGCAAAGACGAAGGGAGTGTCAAGAGTAAATGGGACTCGCCAGTCTAAGGATTCCTAACTACGTTAGGTCTTACATTTAGCAGGGGTGGCGGCTGGATGTGGAGGATGGAGCAAGCTCATCGGCTATTTCTACCCTCTAATAGCTACCAGCGATCCGATCGATGATCTCGGTTCATGGATGCTTCATTTCATCTTGGTGAAATCTTTAAGGACTCTGACGTAGACTTTGGATGATCCTGATCAATATTTAATGCGTCTGACGTTGGCAAGAGTATACTTATTCCTGGGTACCTGTAAGACATTGTTTCATTGAAATCTGAGCTCGCGTCTACTTGGACCAATATATTCCCATATTCTTGGCCAATTTTACGAATATTTCTCAAATTAATTTAACGATCACGTCGATGCCTCGAGGGCCAAAGCCGGAAAACTCGTTTCGAGTAGAATTCGAAAGTTTTGATTGCAACAGCCCCCCCCCCCCCCCACCTCGGTCCTTCGTATCCTTTTGACTTAAGCCAATTGGTTTAGAAGTTCAGGTCGGTTCGACTGGACTCGAAAAAAAAAAAAAAAAAAAACAATTGCAGAGCCATGAGAAAGCAGACAATGATCGAAGGCTAAGGAACTCTGGATGAATTAATTAACGAGAAACGGTATTGCTTATTGGGACGAACGTTTTAACGATTTTCTACTATTTTTGTTTCAGGCTCCAGGAAACGAGGCACTACCGATACACCACGTGGAGGTAAGCAGATTCACGTAGTATTGCGTAATATCGAAACAGGCATATTCCACAGCTACATGGTACGTTTGTTATTAACGTATAAATTAATCCAGTATATTTGAACTCTAAACGTTTCACATTGCTAATGAGCGGCCGGTAACAACAGACACCGTAATACGTGACGCTCGAGAATAAAGATGTCAAAATGTAATAATGAGGCTAATAAATCGTCCTCCCGTTTGTCGGGCTTAGTACATCCATTGATGCTCGCGTTACTGGCTGCCGGTGGTGCGGCGATCGGGAGGGCGGGGGAGGAGGAGGGGAGGAAACGGGTGAGAGAAAACGCGCGGCAGTTGGCAGTGACGAATATCCAAATTTTCCCCGTGCACAGCGGACGGTAATAGCTACGGCCTTTTAAGCCACTCATGCATCACAATTTGAGGCCGCGCTTTAAAAACAGCCTTGCTCTGTTCGCCGTCGCCATAACCGATTCCTCCTCCACCCTCCCTTGCGGCAGGAGTCGCCACACCGTAATTTCGTTCAACAAGGCCGGAAAATATCGTCCGCGGAAACGTAACGATCCCTGGAAAATGCCGAGGAGACATTTCCTAATGTACTGAGGCTAATAAGAGTCTGTAGGTACTTTTTTTTTTTTTTTTTTTCTTTTTTTAGATCCTGCTTATACTCAAAATTCTTTGTTATATCGATCTGCTCAGAGTCAAGTGACGTAAGTCTTTAATGGAGTCGATAAGAATTTCATGGATGTCAAACTATTAATAGGTACAATTTATTGCATCGAATTCCCATAAGACGCATAATCACCGTGGATTGTATATATATAATGGGCTCGTGTGCTGAAGGCGTTTACTGTCACGATGTCGTTAAGGATTTACGTTCCTATCATCTAGATGTATTAGTATCTCTTTGAGAGTCGGCAATGTCAGCGAATGCATTATTTATATGGGCTTTCATTAAAATAACTTTAACGACGTCCTTTTATACGGCGTCGGAATAGTCTTTTCTTACGTTAAAAAATTATAGCGAGGATCGATCGAAGAAACGTTATTGTATAATTCGATCGGTTTATCCGGTGACTTTTGGTTGCGAATCTACTTGACTCGATACTCTAATCAGTGGGATACGTGAATTCTTGCTTTATGGAATTCGTGACCTAATTGATTCGGCCGAACGTTCGCGTGTCCAGATCGGATCGGAATCGAAGGACCTGGGTGAAAACGTAAGAGTCTACTTGAGCTGACACTTTAATCTATAGGATTCGTGCATTATCATTTTATCATTAGAATTCGTGTCCGAATTGGTTGGATCGAACGTTCGTGTGTCTAGATCGGATCGAAATTGGACAAACTAGTGAAAATTCAATAGGATCAGTAACGTCAGAGTGCCGTTGGAGTTCGTTCGAAATGTCCATTAAAGGTAGACAATGCAAGATTAATAAAGCAATCGCTGGATACGGAGGATAATGAAATTTTGTAGATGGATATCGGTAAGCTGTCTGTAATATTATTAATAATCTTTAGTATTAATTTCAATGAATATCTTTGGATTAAAACTTTTGATTATCCTAACTATCCGGCTGCAGTATCATTCTTTGGTATCTTTATCGTCAATTTGGTTAGCAGAGACTGCGTTACCATTTTATACTAATAGTTGATTTTTATACCTACGTACCTTTCTGTTTGGTCGGCATCACTGCGCATGTGCGCCGATGGATACTATCGTGAGAAAGTTTAAATTATCCTGTTCGGCGAGACGGCAGCTTCTGGGAATACCTTGAATCGCTTCAGTCTGATTAGTTCGGCGGTTTTCGTTTGTTTTATCTCGACTGTCGGAGTTGTCCTTTCCTCGTTTAGTAACAAGCGTGGAGAAGCTGAAACGTACAGCACGCTACGTGTTGGATATATAGAGCAATAGACTTTCTTTTCTTTTTTTTTTTGTTTTCAGGAGGATTTTCTTTATTTGGAAAAATAAGAGTCCTTTCGAAAAATAACTCTCGAGTAAAAGCAGAACCGAACTTTTCTTGACAGTGTGCAGTTCTTTTATTCGTCGTACGTCCACGGCAGTAATACGTCTCACGGTGTCTTGATTACCTCGTGACTTGTCTGCTTTTTATATTTACTTTCGTGGAACATAGCGAAAGAAGGTGTTGATCTTAGAATTTCTTCGGCATACAGTTGGCGGTGAAAGTAAATTTTTCAAAAATTTTCTCTCACAGCTCGTTTTCTCTGGTAACCTGAAATTCGATTAACGATCACGTAGAAATTGAACTTTCGCGTACAGATATTATTTTTGAACATTAGACGGTAAACGTGTGAAATTTCTACTTTCTCAGGACGTCAATTTTAAAGGGATAAGAAAATTCTATAAGTTTCCGTTATGACCCTCGCGTTACGAAGCCCGAATATTTCTAGATTGAAAGACTAAGAGGCTGTTCCTTTGGAAAGTACATATCCGTGCAAACAAAACTACGAGATCCATTACTAAAGAACAGGCTGAGAAAAACGAATGGAAGGGCCTATCAGTTACAGGCAGGAATATCTCAGCTTCCAGTATATCGATCCATAGCGAAGGCTCTGTGACAGTGAGGTGGGTGGTGGCGGAGGGGGTTGCAAAAGGACGAGGGTTAAAAATCTCAGTGCTGTAGTTTCGTGGAAAAAAAAAAAAAAAAAAAAATTGGTAGAACCTTTTGTGTCGCCTTTCCAAAGTGGTAGCGATTACAGTTGGAATATATTGGACGTGTAGAGAAAAGGGGATGAAAAAAAATCATATATACGAAATAGAAAAATTCCATGCAATAATTTGTTCTCCTCTCCTCTCGACATTGCTATCTATATTTTTCCATGATTCTACAACGAACCCGACTGTCACTCGTCATTCCCACTTTTATCTTTTCTCTCTCTCTCTCTCTCTCTCTCTCTCTCTCTATTGGTTCACTTCGCTTGCCGCGCCCCAGTAACTTTATGTGCAATTGCCACGGCTGACATTGCACTCTCGGTCGAAACGAGCCGAGCGACCTGTGCGGTTGCGTTTTCCGTCGTTCGCTCGAATCACCGCGATACCCCTGACATTTCCCTGGGGTATATAGGACCCCTGTCATCGTATAGCGTAGAGCACAGAGAAGACTCACCTATACCTGGAGGCTTCCATTAAGCCTGCCAAAATGTTCCTTTCGGACGTGGGGGACGAGGCAGCTGGTATTCTCGCCTATTTCGAGCGAAATGGGAATATTCACCCTCCTCGGGGTAACTCATAGTAAAAACTCATTAAGCGGGAGGCTCGTCTTGCGGAGGGTACGGCCCTGGGTATTTTTGGTAATTTCATTGGCAAAGTGCTTCTGCGCCACGTCGAGTACCTTCCGCTCAAGTTACTACAGGGCTGACGTATCCGGGTGTTAAAGGGGTTTGTCGACTAACAACAACCAAACGAAAGTATTAAGAAAGCCGGGGTAATTCGATTTCACTGGGGAAAAATATCCAGTTAGATTTAACCCAGTTGCGAGAGAAATTTATAGTTAAATTTTATTTTATTACTTTGCCGTACGTCAAATATAGCGAAATTTAATGCTAGAGTTACGCTACTGGGTAACGCAAGTGTCACGGAGTCAGTACGCAGTATTGCATAATTTTTATGAAAATTGCAAACAAGGGATATCAAGTGTATGAAATTATTTTTTTATACGTGACCAGTTGCGAATATTATTCCTATAGCGCTAGTGTAACTTACAAACGAAATACTCAAGTACCTTTGACGCTGATACAACTCGACTGTGTAACTACTTTGCAGTCTTCACTGGCAAACGAAATCCCTTTAATACACTTATCTCTGTTTTGTCTACAGGCAGAGGCTACAGGAAGCATTTGCTTTTAAGGTTTATTAGATAAAAGCAAAGCCACCTTCCACCTTCTCTCACCTTCGCAGTCCAGCACTGCCATATCCTCCCACCCTTTCGTACTATCCTGAAACCTCAATTGGTACCTAAGGCAGAAGGTTTCGCGTTCTTCTCGCCCACGCTTAGATTACGCTGATATAGACACACTGGATATACATTCTGGCATCTAAAAATAGGTACAATAGGTTCTTGAATCTAGTAAAGAAAATTGCGGAGCTTCTTATTCCTAGTCGTGCATACCGTTCACGCATATAGATAGGATATTGCAGGATGCACCGAATATATTCGTGCAGAGGTACATAGTATATATGTGCATACACATATGTATATATGTACAGCGGGTAGAATGTTTTTGCCGTGATCAAGACGTCATTTTCATTTTACCTATATCTTACTTTTCAAGATCTTTTTAATATACCCCAAGTATTTTTTGTCAGCTATCCTCTCACATTTTCAAGGCTCTACATTGTTTTATTTCCACTTCCTACTAGACTCATGTCCTTTTTTCAATGGCTAAAACTCCTTTGAGAATTTTCTTCGGTGACGGGCGCCAGTCCTGTTCTCACTGAGCAAACTCATAATTGGGAAAGAAAAGCGGGAGGGGCGACACGTACAGGGAAGAGTTCGACGACCAACCGCGCCCTAATGGAGACAATTTATTATTTTCAACTTTTCAACGAGGCGTAACAGCAATTTATTTTTTGTCCGCGTCGTCTCTCTCTCTCTCTCTCTCTCTCTCTCTTTCTCTCTCTCTCTCTCTCTCTCCGCCACGAGCAAAGCTGTTATAGGTGATGGATCGAGGACAGGAACCAGCGTAGGAAACAGGGGATGAGGTAGTCCGAATCCGAATGGAGGGACGCAGCCAAATGAAATCGGGCGAAAGAGGGGGAGAGGGGTGGCGGGGGGGGGGGGTCGGACCGGCAGATTCCGCACTACGGGTTACACTGGTTCGAAACAATTATTTCGCCACATGCGCAACTCGCTGCCGAACACCGATGCGTTATACTGCAATAAATGTTTCTCTGTCGCTTAATGCCTTTTTTTTCCCCGCGAAAACGTTTTCGAGCAGCTGCCATTACTCTTAAAGTTCGACACGGTCGTCGAGTGTAGGAGACAAAAATATTTTAACCGATGCTTCGATCTACGGAGAAATACGATAACAGCATTATTTTTCTCCATGAGCTGTTTCTCCCCCAACTCGGCAGTTCGCCTCGTATCCAACGTTAAAGGGTGATAACGCATCGCTTCCTATTATAGAAATTAAAATGTCCAAAAATGACGTCACGGCGAAATATCTCAGGGGCCCAGCTATCGCCTCAGCCTCTTTCCCTCTCGCGTTTCAAATATACCGAAAAATACGCGAATCAAATTGCACGACATTCACATATCAAAATGTAGATTAGAAATTTGTAAAAAATCTTTTGGCCTCTCAGCAATCTCTCTTTGGCACTGCCTACCCAGGCCGGTAAGATCTGTCTCAACCCATCTACTCTTTTAAATCGAGCTGTAACTCCTAAATAAGCAAACCAGTTCTCAACTGGTTACGTACTCTTAAGAGCAATTATTTTGCAAACCTTAAAATCTACACTTACAGTCAGTCTAAAGTTCTAGGTGTAAATTATTGAAAGAAATGACGTCACTGTATACCAGGTACCTGTGCTACTGGAGGAAATGTATCCCAGAGCCCCCAATAAGGATATTCATTCGTTCGTTCTCTTTCTCTCTCGCTCCCATCTCATTTTTACGTTTCCGTCCACGACACAACGTAACGTTGCCAGTTGATAGACGACGCTGGTTGCTTCAGTCGATTCCTAGCTCTCCCCTTTTGTCCGACTGCACCCGATGGAAGATATACTCGGCTGAAGCGGAATTTACAGATGCGCGATAAAAGGTCGCGATACCAATTTATTCCGAGCTTCTGAAAGCCTCTTCCCTTCTCTTTCGTTATTCGTCCTCCTTTTTTTTTTACACCTCCCTTTATTCTCATTCCATAATGCGATCCGGGCGATTGTCGGCTTTTCACTGGTTTCTCTTGGTCGCTACGCGATTTATCATCCACACGGATTATTTCTTTTTTATTTTCCAGCGATTCTTTTGCCCGTTCCCACTTTTGGGCAATTTATCCATAAGCGAGGATCGTTTCCCTCGTTATTGTTTCTATAGGCGCGTACCGTGTTGCATTCGTGGAAATCGCATCGCCGATTTCGACATCAAAGTCGCGAATAGCTCAGGCTTGACCAATTTATGCAGCCTCGCGTTACTACAGCAAACGCGATCGCCTATCCATCATTCTCTGCGCGGCCAATCGATTCGGTCTGGTAGAAACCGATATTCAATTTATATTAATTCGATATCACGCAAAACGGTAACGTAATGCTTTACCGTACGAAACGTGTAAGCCGTCTGTGAAACGTAATACTTATACATACATATATATATATATATGCAGAGGCAAATATGCATGCATCGTTGCACGAAGCAACATGTATACGTCATTGGCTTTTTTCTGCCCCCCCCCCCCCCCTACACAGCTGATCCATAAAACCAAAGAAGAAACGAACGCGAAAGGATGAAGAAAGAAAAGCAACAAACATCGACGTTCTCGGGCTTTGGCATTTAATTGGCAGGTTTACGGAAATAGGAAAAAGGGATGGTCGTTCGCGAAGAAAAAAAAAGAAAAAAGAAAGAAGACCATGATGGAAGAGGAATTTGGCGCTTATCCCTTATCCCGCGGTTAAAATTGAACGAGAGAATAATTTCTAGCTAAGGGTGGTTAGCGGGTTGAGAGGGGATGAATGAGATCTGGCGAACGAAGGAGAAGGGTGAAGGAAATAATAAAAGGACGAAAGAAGAGAAGTGTATAGGGAAGGAAAAATGGTATCAAAATAGGTTAGGTAGGAAGGTAATTGGTTGAAGGGCAGAGAGGAGGGGATCATCTTACTGGTGGCGGTTTTTGAAGCAATTCTGGATGGAGACTTTAGCCGCACCTAAAGCAGATGCAGCAAGGAGGGTCGTAATCCTGGATTCTTCTATGGGTATCCTTCCGGTTGGGTTATGGGACAGAGGGATGAAAGGGCGAAGGGGGGTTGAAAAAACGACGTGGGATTCAAGTGCGCATACATAAAGCGCATATATCGTACGTATACACATGAAAGTAGGCAAAAAAAAAATGTGAACGTACCCTTAAGCATTTGAGCGTTCCAACTCGTCCTCCTCCCTCCTCTCAACGAGCGACTAACTTTTGCATGCGGAAATTTCGCGGCTGAGCTTTGAGCCTTACGCTTTCCTTTATAGTATATGGTTTCCTTATACTCTTTTTTTTTCGCTTGAGTAATTTCATGAAAATCGTCCTTTATAGTGTCCGTTGTCGTTGCTATGATTCTTCGAGTCTCAATATATTAGACGGCTAAGTATCGATCGTTGGGGATGCTTGTCAATATCTTTCGCTCTCTCGCAATCGAATTAGCACGTTGCGTTCGAAATCCACTTGCGGTCGCGACTCGACGTTAAACCGCAGTGCGATATCGGAATTTCCTTAACCGCCCGTTGCCGCTCTGATATCGTATTGAAAGTATCCTTGGTTCTACCATTTACTGGGTAATTCTATACCGTGTGCTTCGATACTTCAAAACCACGTGGCAATGCTTCCGCTTATTACCATTATGATTTTTATGGATTTTACATGTTTTGAAAGCTTTTACTGTCATTACGTGCTTGACGATGTTCCGTGCCAGGATTTGGCTATTTTAGTCGTGGTGATGTGTAAATTAAATATGCATGATTATGGAGCCTAAAGTGCACGTGTCAGTGTGTACACGAGTGACGTGCAGTCAAAGTGTCAATGGATTTTTATTGCGTTTATATAGAAATTTAAATTAATAAATTCACGCGGTTACGCAATCGTTTTTATCATTAATAGGTAAAATATTGTTTCAGTCGTGACGATTTTTTTAAATCGAAAATTTCACGATACGTACCTTGGGGGCGGATACGAAACGTTTTAATTAATTCGTTACCGACTTCGATGCAGAATCAGCTGGCTTTGGAGCCGCGAAAAATTTCGTGATTTTGATTTTCGCCGATTTAAATGGGCCATGTCCCGGATAGAGGAAATAGAGAAAAGAAATTGAGAAGGTGAGGATATACCGTGTCAGTGATAACTGATAAGGATACCAATATAAGATATCGGTATTTGAATAATATATACATATATACAATTCTTTGCTTCGTAAGTGGGCGGCTGAATTGTTTAAGCAATAATCGCAACAATTTCGTACGCGAGGCTTCGCTTTAATTTTGGAAGCTGCCTGGTCCAACCCAACCCTTCGCTTTTGCCTCGAGGTCCTCCCTCCACCCCCTTTTTACTCTTGCTTTAGTTCCCTTCGCGTACGGCTTGCTTGCGGCGGGGCAGTTTTAACGAGAGTTGTTTCAGGTTGTTTCAGTAATTACGCGGAAATTACGCTGGCCAGGCCGCAGACTACCAGCTCGCAGGGTTATACTAATACGAGTGGATGGAGGATTTTTTATTTACGAAAACACTCCCGCACTTGACGTACAAGGGATGCTGCGGGTTTCGACGTGCTCCGTTATCGGAGATACGTCCGCCTTGAAACACGCGCCCTTTGACCTTTGTATTTTTTTTTCACGAGCGATAATTTTATATATCTGAATTAATAATCGAATATTCGTATACCCACGAAAATCCTCATCTCCCCCCCTATCCAATGAATTCTTATGCAAAATCATTTGCGCGCGTCTATGTACCTTCATTAGCGAATGACAATCGCGTTTGACTCTAAGACGTGAAGCGACCGTGAGGGAGGTGCGGGAGGGGGCTGTGCAAGACCAAGAATGGAGGTTGAGTTCCGGGATACAAGCAGGAGAAAAGACACGAGCCACAGGGGTTGCTTTTTTGTTATCTTTTTACCCTGATGATAAATCTCACCCTCTTTCCACCTCTTCTCGGTCTGGCAGATTTACCGGAAAAAATTCGCAACGCTTAACAAGGGGGGTGTGCTTCATCCTTACACAACGAATCTCGTGCTTGTCGTCGGAAAATGGCGTAGTACTATACGGGAAATATATGAAGGGTGTCAGATCCGTACGGGGCTCGCTTTGCCATTTTCTTTTTTGACCGAGTTATGATCATATACAGCCTGTATCGTTGTACGGGCTCGATTTTTCCAAGATCGATTGGACTTCCTCAAATCCTTTACAGTCAGCTTCCCTTTACGTGTCGTTTCCATCGATATAAACGCGACGACTCAATCCCCTCTTGCGTGATGCGCTTACTCGATGCCCTACAAGTGCATCTCATCGATCATTATTAGAATTCTAGTCTCGTTTGTTCACGCACGGTAAGACGGAACTGCTATCTATCATCGTTTTCATATAGGACGACCCCTGAAGGGGGTTTCGCTTCGAGGCGACGTCTATATACTGCGAACACCATTGAATGACATTGATATGATCCACTGCAATAAATGGGGGAAATACGAATAGACACGGGAATACCATTGGCTCTGGATACCAGGTGAATTAGGGTAATCGAGGGAAATAGAAAATTTTGATTTTATCAGATAATTTATTGGTAACGGGGGGAGGTGGTTACATGAGATACTTATAGCATAAGTTTTTAAAATTTTCAGAACAAACTTGACATAAAATTTCTAACTGATTAAATAATAATTTCAGCGTATTATAAAGCTGCTAATTATATCGGCGACATGTTTTTTTTTCGAGTCTCGCTAAAGGTCATGCATTTGTGCAGCAGGTCGCATAATCGCGTATACGTGGTACACACGCGGGATTGAAATGAAAAAGATTTTTTTTTTTACAAAGCCTCCGGAACTATTTTTCGAAATTTTCTCGAGTCTCGACTCGCTTCAAAGTTTAATTACTTTTCTTTGGACAATCGCTAATTGCGGGAAAAGCTTCAAAGAGAAGCCTGAGAATGCCGTCATTCGCTCTTCGTGATAACAATGCTTCGAGGTGTTGGTTAAGTGCACTAACGGCTCCCGGTTTCCTACTTGAAACTGAGTTCAAAGTATGAGCCGAACGTACAGTAATTACAGTGTTTCAATGTGCTTACCAGAACGCGACGTCATCGGGATGAGTCGGTCCCTGCCTACTTATTGTTATGCGAATAAATACGTGATACGAAATTCGCGAAAGTTACGCACTTGCATTTGGCTGAGTACCGAAATTTTGCTCAGTCGCCAGAGATAAGATCTCATACGACGGATGCAGATGCTGTCTAAATCCGAACTGATTGTAAGTTCTGCCGAATGGGGTAGGGTCGTCCTCCTCTTCGGGTTGGCAAGAGGAAACATTCTTACCACCCCCTAAATACACCTGCCCCCTCCTCTAGCCTCTACCAACGTCTACATAGGTATATGTAATATATACCGCACGTATATAGGTATACTAACAATAAGTAACCTAAAGCTGCACGCAGTTCTAGCCAAAACCCACCCACGAACTAAAGTACTACAAACTACAAGTTATAATTGCGTCACAAGATGGATACAGTCTCACTTCCGTTATCAACGTCTTCCTTCATCCTTATCCTCCACCTATTTCCACCCTCTCGCACTTCGGGATCTTATCTGTATATATGCTCGACATCCTATCAGCTTACAATGTGCACTGTGCTTGATAGACAGTAATCATTTCAAGCCGCAATGCGCGCCGTGAATCTCGTTCAAGGCAGACTGGCATCCCAGAAATTCAAACTTCCCGCGAATTTTTTGGCTTCTCCATTGCACATTTTGAGTTCTTGATTTAATGACATTCGTTATGCCTGTGCATGATTATCAACTAAATTTTATTTTTCAAAATAACATATCACCGTTCCTATTACTATTATTGCTGTATGTACTCTCTATATATACGTTACATAGCACGAAACTAGTTCAATATTTCCAACAGTATTGTATAGGTATCGATCTCTAAGCTATACATACCTAACTGTACCATTGTAGTATAGTGTGTGCATAGCATATAGCACATCAGAGAGATGTTCCCTTGAAACGATAAATTTTTTAATTTTATCGTTAACTAAGCCATCGCATTGTTTTCGTGTAACGATCATATAAAGAAAATATTTAATTGTTATCGCGATATAAATGGCAAGGGTGGCCTTTTATCACGTCTGATTACGAATGACGTTGCACGGAGCTGTGTCCACAGAGGATGCTGATGAATCACGGAATAAACGATCCTTATATTGGGTTAACCTTGCGCGCGACCCTCGCGTGTAAGAGGGATCGGGATCAAATAAGGGTGTACAGAAGCTGATCCACCTGCGTTAGGTCAAGTTGATCCCCGGAAGGTAGATGGCGCATCTTCCAAGAGGAAAGGGCCGCCCTCTCGGAACAGTTTTGTTATTGGAAAGAAGACCCGACCCCCCCTCTAACTTCCTTATAGTTATAAAGTTCACACCAGCCCTAACATCGACATACGGTATCACACGTGAAGACTTTGTGAGGGATCGTCGTCAGGCTCGAAGTATCCGAACCCCCCGTAACCCCAACGGTTTTCTGCCACCGTACAGGAAGAACCAGCCCCGCTTTTTCGTCCCCTTTCTCTGTTATATATGTTGAACCCTTAGTTACAGTACTTCTTGTACCTAACCTTTACTTTGTCTTTCTACTTCCATCCACCTGTCCTTCTCGATCCTGCTTACTTTGACTTCTTTCTTTCTTTCATTCTTTCTCTTTCTGTCATGCTGCTGATATACCTCTTCTTGGATCAATGCACCATCCAGTCTCAAACTCTTTGCGCCGCTCAAGCCACACGTATTGCCTTTCACACGTGCATTTCTCCAGTCGACCGAGGCCGCTTTTGCGCCCATGTTTTCTACCCCTCGGATACAAGAAGTTGAGCTCTCAGATCTCTGACAGACTCCGCGTCCATTCGCTTTCTTCCGGTTCTCTTTGAAGAATCGAGGGCATTCTTCACGCGTCAATTTGAAATATTTCTAGGATTGAATTTTTCTAGTTCGCCCTCTGGCAAACGTTTCGACCCAGGTATATCCTTTATGGTCTGCGCAAGAGCCATAGGTGTCATTCGTTCTTGTCACTTTTATCCACCGAAGAAGTAAAGCAGTTGTAGCGTTATATAGGTGTATCTTTTTTTTAAATATATGAATAACTTAAAATTTTTTTTTTTATTAAACATCAAATTCCAACGAGTACCAATTATTTTATTCGAGCTCGTTAACGCGTTATACCTTAACGGATTACAAGGGGCTGCATATTACGTATTTAGTTAAAAAAAAAAAAGAAAGACGTTTTACTTCCATCGCACGTAATAACAAAAACTCAAAGGAGAAAAGTTATCATTTCTCATCACGATTTCACTTGTAATATTCAAAAGTTCAAAATGGTGCGTGGATTTTTTGCGAGGAGGAGAAAAAAAAAATTTTCCTTCCGTTTTCATCCATAAAAAAGAAAAAATTATAAGGACTAAGTGCGAGAACCGTCGAGGGTATTTGCCACCCTTCCCTCTCCCCCCTCGAGAGACGCAATCCCATAGCTTGCGGTTCCTTTGCGATTTTTCAGCCCTTAATAACGGGGGTGAGTCTTCGGCGACAGGGAACTCGATTCAGGAATATTACATGAGGCACCTCAGTATGCGAACCAGTGTCTATCGACAGCGATATGCAGATATTGGTCCGACCTCTCAGCATCTCTACTTCCTTTCTATCCCATGAATCGCTACCCTCTTTGGTAGTACAGCCAAGCTAACCAACTCCCTCTCCCCCTCGCCCTACCCCCCCCCCCCCCTTTGTAAATTCTGAAGAATTTAAATTCCGCTCGTTCCTGCTTGTCGTTCACTGGAAGCAGCCTTACGTCAGGACCATTAACCTCGTTCCAGTACCTAAGTAAGTTTATGGAACCCTGATGATCCATTAACGAATCGAACAAATTGATTTTCGAAGGGGTGACGTAACTGGTCCAACGTTGAAACATAAATATTTATGCTACGCAGGGTTAGGTAACCCGCACCTAACCTATCTGCAGGGAATAAAGCCGCACGTGACCAGCGTCACTATATCGTCATATTATAAATTCTACCTACCAGTCTGTATATATATATATATATATATATATATATATGTATATATATGTATATATATGTAGGTACTTGCTCTTTTTATTAAAACCGCAGCTACCGACCACTAGCCAACCACCCCTAATTATGCGTTCGCCATTATTTTAGCTACTCGCATTAAAGGGGTGCATGCATACACATACGTAGCAACAGGAAGAACTATGGCATTTTTCACGAGTACAATGTTTCCTAGATAAATTTCAAACCCGCCGTCGGTAAGGTAGATACCTACTCGGCGATATTTACGATTACGATTTCCGTTGAATCCTGGCGAACGTTTCTGATTTCTCGGTGTGGCTTAAAAGGTAAACGTGCTGAAGGCGAGTAACGCCAGTATTACTCCTAGTACGAAATCTCTCGGGTACATGTATCTTATCATGTACCATGCACATTCCATGGTAGATACGTACTATACTGTACGTACTATACATTACATAGGTCGAGAGTAGTCGGTACATAGAGAGAGTAGGTACAGTGATACCACGATATCGCGTACGTGGACAAATCAACGAGTTACTTTTCTTAGGAAGTGTGAACTTTTCGGAGGGTAGCTGCTACCAAAACTAAGGGATCTAAGGGTGCGATACGTCGTATTGAAAATTTGGCGGTGAATAGAAAAGAGATAAGAGTTGGGCAGTTCGAGGAAAGGGTGCAGTACAAGGTACAAGAACGGAAAAGGGTTGTACGGTCGTAGCCTTACGCGAATTCGATGTTCTCGGAGAGGATGCAAGTGAGAATGAGAAGGGGTGGAGGGGGAGAAAGGGATCGAAGATAGGGAGACGGATATAAAAAGAGAGAAAGGAAAAAAAAGGTCAGAGCTCATGGGATACATATTTTATGGGGCAATCACCGCGGACCCTTATCTACAGTTTGTTCAGCTCTCTAGCTAGACGCGAGTTGTACCTATATCTGTATATGTATATACGTATATACATTCTATAGATTACATACTCTGTCTTCTGTTTGGACGGTCTGGCGCAGATTTGCACATTCTACTTATTAATTGACGAGTCTCTGAGTTTTAGCAAAAATTCTTCCATACAATGTATAAGCTATCAAGGGTGACGTAGGTGTTCAGGAACAACGAACAAGCTCAAGATGGCCTGTTCATTTTATTTCTATGATAGGACCAGCTTGAGATGATGGAATATTTTTTGAATCATCCTGTAGACAGTTTTATTACTTATGACGCACCTACAAGGGAACTGACGCGCAATGAAAGCCTTTGATCGGGATCCTCGTGGGAAACGAAGCTCATACCGGTTAGCTATAGTACGTGGTTATATTCCAGTAGCGAGAAAGAAGTTTTTTAAAGTCGTTTGTACGGCTCGTAAATCGTCAAGGGTTGTTTTCCCATATAACGTGACAGATGCGTTATCGTTATGTAAACGTGTACGGGACTCCCACGGCGCGGATCCATCTCGCGCACTAGTAACCCACGGACACAAGCTGGTTCCATAGATATAAGCTGGCTCCATAGATACAACCTGGCTCCATAGAGAAATACGTACGCGTAAGCGTACACGCCATGAGGATGAAGAAAATCGTAAAAATCGATTTTCATCGATATGTCCTTTACGGGATCGTCGGGAGGAAAGATCGAGAATAGTCCAGAGCCTTAGGTCGTATCCAGGTGAAATTCCATCAATTCTCTCGTTATACAGCATGATCGAATTGTCCATGGGATCCTTCAGAGAAGATATCATCTTACCTATCGTTTTGGAGTCTTTGGCGAGCTCGATTGTTTTACTCAGGGAAGAGCGTGCTGGGTTAGGTTAGTATTCCCAGGCAACGAGCCATCCCGCTTTACAGCCATCCAGTCAGACGTTCCAGATGGTAGGTTAGAGAGATCGGTTGATCCTTTGGAATACAAAGGACGAGTATATGCTGTACTGTAATAGATTCTACGAGAGGAGGAGGAGTCTTTATGTGTAGGTAGGTAGGGGGGGGGGGGAGGCAATGTGATGGCAGGTGGTGACCATGTAAAATGCATGAAACCCATGTATGGCGTGTGTACTAGACTAGCGGCTGGTAACGGGGGTCCTTGAATGCGGGAATTAAAACGCAATTTCCAGCACAAAGGGGACAGTTTATGCTGACCTCTTCTTCCTTTTCTTTTACTTTCTTTCTACATTTATAGTGGCCTCTAGACCTTCTCGATGGCCTCGTGGGCTCCTCTTGCCTTTGCTTAATGAAGCTTTTTCGTAAAAGCGTTCTTTTTTTTTCTTTTTTTCTTTTTCGTTTACTTGCCGCACTACTACCTGGGACTCTCGTTGCAGGCTCCTTGTGTAAGGCTTGCAGGTGAAATTTGTATAGGTTGACTTTAGATAGCAGGAAGGACAGGAGGCATTAACCTCGCTCGTACCTGGCGACTTGTTTCTTGTACTTTTCTTTTATTTCGTTATATTTGATTTCATCCGATTTTCAACGACTGTCCAAGTAGGTTTGAATTGACGTAAAGCCGATAACTTCCGGGGGAACTCGTTTATTTGGATGCTCTTAGAAAAAGATTTGAGAGGGCTCTCGCGTCTCTTCCCTATTAAATTGAAGGCCTTCGAGAACGTCTTCGTGGATGTGTCTCTGGTCGCTCCAGTGAAATCCAGAGGGACATAAAAATCTCTCCAGGACATAAATTCCTTTATCGAAGACTCGCTTGCCGCGCCCAATGCGAACTGCTTGGTTTCTTCCCCTCTTGATACTTCCTGGCAGTTATCTAGCCTGTCTCGTTTACGAAATCTGTCGCGTGTGCAGCACGTACTGTATATATATACATATATAATGAAAGTATGAGGAACGCCAGTAATTGATGAGCCAGCAATTAAGAATTCGTAACTCTGCTCGAGTGTCAATTAGATCTGTGCAGCGGCGAGAAAATAATTATACCTCGGTACGGAGAGACTATAGGAAGCCAACAACGCAATTATTCTCTAATTGTCACCCTGTTCAGGGGTTTGCGTCTCTGGACGGGGGTTGATGTCTACGTGGTCAGGGAGACAGGGAAGCCAAAGGAACCAACCATTACGGAACAGTTTTACATATCGCGTAATCTCTCCCTTCGTCGGCACCAAAAAGAAAAGGATATTTGACTTTACCTGAATCCCATGAAAAGCTTCACTTATCGTATCAATCGCATGTCGTATTTTTCAAAATGACGGACAGCCGATAACTGCAGTCGCAATCGTCACGTAAACCTTAAAAATCAATATTCATGCTTCGTAGAAGAAATTGAAAAAATACAGTAGCATATAGCTATTGCAAAATTTCTATATATTTTTTTTTTTTTTTCGTTTTCTATTTACTAGGCATTCTTCAAGGATGCATATGTGTCTTTATATTACATATAAGTTCTTTTTGTATTATATATGTGTCTTTTATATGTCATACGAGCATTAGAACGCTTAAGACGCGAAAGGTTCGATAATCAGGATCCACATAGGAAAGATCATATTTCCTTTTTCCATATACATATGTACGTAGCTCTGGGTTTTGCGCAATATGTCCAAGCGAACGTAGAGAGTCTGTGGTCCATGGTTCTAGGTTGGCAGCTCCGACAATGCCTCGCGTAAAATATAATACATAGGATGGCGCGGTGGGACAAAATTCTCGTTGATACAAGCCAGGGGCGAATTTATGGGGACTGCCTGGCATGAGAATAAGGGGCCCGCTTGCTTTTACGGCTACGTTTTACTGTCCTTCACTGCGATTTGCATAACAGGCTCTGGTCGTCCCTCGCCTCGTCCCTTCAGCGCTTCAGTTTCTCCTACGCCCTTGGCTCCTGGGCTACCGTGTCATTCGGTGACAGCTTCCCGATATCGCGGTATCGTCTTATCCTGGCGCCAGCCAACCTCACAAAACATTTTCTAAACACTATGGAGTTTCTACATACACGAGACAGGTAGACGAGCTAGAGGCACCCTGGTCCACAATCCCTGAGAATTACATTACTCTCCTTGCGGATGCTGGGAGATCGATCCTGCCATGTTAAATCTCCTAGGCGTGTATCTGCCACAAATTCGATTTGCTAGGAGAAAATTGAGAAAATTGAGAAAATCAGGATACCGGGCATTGGAAGCTTTTTTCAGCTTGCAACTAAAAGGTTCCGGTTTCCCCGAGCTTATTCTACGGTCTGCATGCCCGAGTGTCAGCGCAGTCGATTTAAATTCGATAGCCAACGACTCTGCGTTTTTCTTAGGCTTCTTTTTGCGATGCGGCGCAACTGCAGTTTCCTAGGGATTTGACCCGACGGCCAATGCGAACTGCTGTGTCGTTGATATAATTGGGTCTCCACGTTTTGCCACCGTGGGGATTGACCTTTCCTTGACGGATACCTATATGGATATTTCAGCGTTGCAGGGTTTCCTGATTATTTACTTAGATATATATATATATATATATATATGTATACATGTGTTTCATATTGTATACGGATTTATCGAACATCCTAGAGAGACACTGTGACGAAGGGTAACTATACCGGGTGTTCCAACAACGATAGTAGCTTATTCGTACGTCAGTCGTTATCTCTTACGCGTGATCTGAATTCTTTATATTTTTAATAAATTTTCATAATGTAACTTTGCAAGGATATAATACAGGGGGGGGGGGTGCATACATCCATTTTATTCTTATTTCGAGATTCTTTCTTTTACCGAGCTCAATATGTCTGATAAAATTTAATATACATAAGTATATTTTTCAAAAAATTTTCACCGTCATAAAATTTGCCCCTGGGGTAAAATTTCAAATTGGATGTCTCGCATACTTAGGAGCAGAAGTCTTCTTATGGAAGCGATTGGATAGGAATTCGCGACGTTGTTGCTCAAAAAAGGCAAGAAAAGGACCAACGCGGATTGTTAGTGGACATTCAGAACTTCCCACTCACGGGTATTGCTGCTTCCTTTTCGAAGTTTTCTCGATGTTTTCAGACGCCTCGATGGAAACTGCCTCTCGCCAGATTTTACTTCTCCACACTTCACGTTCTTCCATCGCTTCTGATCTTTCCGCCTCAGCCACAACTCTATTGCCTGTAAACGCGTCCTTTTTTATCTCTACTTCTTTCGCCCCATGTTCATCCTTATAGCCGCAGAGAAATTTGACCCATTGGTATTCCAGAATTTTTCCTGTCAAGAAATTTCTAACGTAACCTTTTCAAAACTCATGTAACTTTTTCGCGCTCGTCACATCAAGTTCCTCTCGTTTTCAAATTTTCTTTCTGAATATCATAGAAATTCGCCTTTCGAAACGACAGCGACGTCGCGACGAACGAGCTTGATCCTCATCGTCGGGAATAGTTTGAAGGGATCAGTTGGGTAAATGCTTGCCATAATAAAACTCTATATACATTCGAGAAGATATGGGGGGGAGGGGGGGGGGGTTGGTATACCGAAGGGGCAGCGGTAAATACGTATAACGCATACGTGTTCCCTGTATGTTTAGAGGGAATCTGGGCAAAGAGGATTCGAATAAAAAATTCACCCTTTTTTTCCAACCCTCTATTCTCGATGTCTCCCTACGTAGATTATCGTTCGCTCCGGGCCAAAATATTGTTACGGCGGCTCTAACGGTATATGGTCTTCGAGTATCGTTAGACCGAATGAACGAATTTCTATGAGTTTGTTCCACGACAAAAGTTAACCATTAGTCACTGCTTGTCAGGGACACGTGCATATACGAGCGTCATTAGTCGCGCGGCTAATAAATCTTGCAGAGTTTGCATTTACTCGATCTTCCCTACAAACGTGTCTATCCTGTCATTTTTTTTTTCACATTGACTTCTTTAATATTTTACCATTGCCTCGAACATTCCTATCCTACAATATTCACGAGTCTTCTGTTACGAGTCAGATTGACACGCTTTTTTACCCTTGGTAGATTATTTCTTCTTTATAGATTTAGGTGAAAAAAAAATTATTTTACGTCGAGCCAAAATGATTTTCAAAATTATTGACATTCGCAGTAGAATATAAAATTAATATTTATACTAAATCCATTGCTTTACGCTTTCATTTTTTTTTTCTGCCTCACGCAACGATCCCGTGTCGAAGGGTGACTGTTTAATTCACTTTTATTTTCGTTCTTCAATTTCTCAAAGGACTACATCACGTAAGACTATTTCATGTTCACAGTGTTCGTATTGATTTTATCTCGTTTCTCGCCGACTCACCGAAGGGAAGAAAGAGAGGAAGACAGAGGGCGAGAAAGAGAGAGAAAGACGTTACCTACTTCGTTCTCATCCCTTTTGCTGTATCGGTCTTTTCACTTTCCCGGATTACGTGGCAGCACGAGAACGCGGCTGGTACGAGTTCCTGGCTGGAGCCACGGGATATAGTATGTTATATATAAGGAGGGATAGCGTTAGGGCTCGGGTAGTGATAAGCAGAGTATCCATCACCCATTCTGTCAGATCGTATAGTGAGCACCAAGGGTGAAGTGGTCTCATCCGCTAACTTGTCATAATATTAAATGCGTGCCTTCCCAAATCTTCTATTTATCTCTCTTGAGCTGCACGACGACTATACGACCACGGAATATCTAATCTCTTATTTTATCCGTAACGCCTCGTCCCGACATGTAAAATTTAAAACATGAACGTAGCTTTTTTTTTTTTATTTCATGGGTCAAATCCCAAGAGCGAGGAAAGGGTCCAGACACGAGGCAATATTAGATTATATATGGTACATACGTGTATATACATATTTACATGTGGAGCAGTGACCTTGATTCCGAACAGCCAATTACGAATACGAGTAGTTTGAAATTTTTAATAGACAATTTTTATTGATCGGACATTATTTTTATACGTAAAAAAAAAAAAGAAAAGTGATCTGTGTTATAAACGACTGTGTGAATTTGAACGTTAATAATCGTGAATATCCAGAAAACGTTCTGGAATGTTCTCGGTGAAAATTTCAACACGGGCGATCTTCGGCTGGTTTCAGGGAATAACGTATTCTCCGCGAATACGTTGCATTCTGCGGGAGTGATAAATTAAGAGAAATTCAATTGTTTCGGGATAGGTGATTCCCGAGGAGTAAGGGGCTGGTTTTACGGCCGGAGGGTGCCGACCAGGGAATAGTCATTCCTCCCAGGGTACCTCTTGCGCGAATTCGCCAAACGTTTCTCTTTTTCCTTCTCTTTCTCTCTCTCTCTCTCTCTCTCTCTCTCTGGCACTCAGCGAGAGCAAAAGAGCTTTTTTATTCAGCTCAAGCCGGAATAAATGGCGAGCAACTATATATGTATATGCATATACTCAAATGTGTACTATCGCTCCACTCAAGCATCCCAGGTTTTCTCATGGTCCTCCTAGTCGTCGTTTCGCTAGCCGTCCTCGCCATCGCATCCACCCACTTCTCGTTCGCGTTTATTTTGCCCACGTTGCATTTTCCATTCGCGATAAATTGAGAGTAATTAAGTTGTTCGTGGTGGCTGATTCGAGGATCCTGGCGGTCGTGACGGCGCTGAGGATAGCAAAGGATCGGCATAGGAGGTTTCGGGAAAGGGTCTCCTCTCCGTATTCCAGGGGCAAATAAAGGCACCCGCAGAAGGAGCACCGAGCGCATACTTGAGATTGCAACGCGCTCTCAGCCTCCAGCACGAGAATACTTGCTATGGCGGAATTTTCAATATTGGTATTACACTGATTAACGGGGCAATAAGGAGCTTTTCTGAAATACGTATAAAATCCTACTATCACGTAATCGTATAATTCCACGAGTTTCTCTTCCTCGTAATCGGCCTGTGCAATGTACAATTTCCTTATCAGTCTTCGAGAAAATCGAATAGTACAAATAATATACCTAACCTAGAAATCTTGCCTACATCAATTCCCAATCGTTTCGCTGAAAGCTTTCAAGGGTAGCGCGAAATTTAAAAAGCGAAATAAAAAAGTTTCCTCTCCGGCTCTTATACTCGCGCAACGGTATCCCGAAGTAGAAAAGGTAGCGAGCTGGTCAGCCGTCAGTAGAGAAAGTCTGTACACAGTCAGACCGGTACTATAGCGAAGCGACGTAGGAAGTCGCAATGAGAAATGGCATGACAACGCTTAACACTGCCACCGGAAAGAGACAGAGTGAATGCCGGAAGTAAAATAATTTACGGAGTCCAGAGTGCACGGTTCGTTTGATTCGTTTGAAACGCGCTTAATTCGCTCGCGGTTGCCGCGGCTTCGTGTGGATAAGTTTGTTAAGTCTTTGTCCTCTTGGCGCGCGCGCGAGAAGGAGACACAGCCGCTGTGCATTTGCGTATCTGCATTCAGGTACGGTGCACGCAGTGCACACTGCACCGTGAAACAAAAACGTATTATTTCCTTTGGCGGGCCGGAACGGTGTGTCTCTGCTTTTTAGAATGCATCGTGGACCCCCCCTCCCCTCCCCTCCCCTCCTCTCCTTCCCCGTAAAGCCTCGGCGTCTACGGGCGTCGCCTCGCCGCTGCGTTTCTATTCAAAAGCACGAGACACTATGGTGCATTCAGGCTGCACACACTGCTACTAACTAGCCTGTATGCAACGTTAATTTCTCCCTTGTCCCACGGTCTTGCATCTAGTAGCGCGCTGCTAACGTAGGTACGTGCGAACGATACTCGTCCGGAGTGACCTATTTTAAACAATAATATTTTAGAGCCCAGTACCTACTGCTTGTTATGGCAAGGACGCGTATACGGAGGGATGCATCTCTTGAATAATAAAAAAAAAAAAATAAAAGGGTCGAGAGGTTGGACATAACGTCGGTAAAGGCCACGATAGGGCCGTCCATATATGCATACGTATATAGATGTACGTATTAGGAACTCACTCGGTTGACGTTATCACGAGCGACGTTATCGACAAAAAGTTAACGCACTCTGTCAAACAGCCCATGGGACAATGTATAAAAGCGTTTATTTGCCTTGCTTCTCCAGCGAAATAGTTGATCCACGGTATATCTATTGTCGTGTATGTATCTGTACACCTCGTGTACTTTACAACGTTAGTAATTCTATCGACGCCGGAATACTCGAAGGGATAAAAAGGTCGTGCTGTTTTAACGTAGGGTCCCCGTCCGTCCAGTCGGGTCAATCGCGACCCTTGGCCTCCCGGAGCAGTAAAGTTCCCGGAACCTGTGTAAGCGTACAAAGTGAACTCGACGTGTACAATTTTTGTTTTGTTTTGCCTCGCCGAAAAGAGGTTAAAAATATCACGAATCGGTAGTCAGCACGAGTTCCAGGTCCATACGGCTGGTACATCTCTTTACGCGTTCCTGAAAAAAAAGGGGGTCAGGGGTCTTTTGAAAATTCAGCTTAATTAGCGAGAGCGATAGCACCCGAGAACTTCGAAGCTCTCGCGGAGCCCAAGGTGTAACGCGTTTCTTGGGTAATAACTTTCTTCGCGGCGCTACGGTTTATTCGAAAGGAAACGGCGCGTCCTTTCAATCCGGGAAAACCGGAGTGGTAATCCAGGAGCGTCGCGCCAAAGGAAATTCCATATACGTACCGCTACGGTATATTCATTCAAAGTGCAGTCCCATTTTGTAAGTCCACTTCGGACAGTGGCCTTCTAGGTGAACGTGACGGGAACGGAACCGGATGTGAAGCCATGGATGAAAATAAAGGAGTTGGAGGCGTGTGACGTCACCGTTCGTTCGCTCCCTCGCTCTGCCCGTGCTACTTTGATTTACGCGAGATCTCAGGAAGTTCGAGAACTCGCCGGCGAGTCGGCTTCGCTGGGAAAAGTTGGCTGTGCGGAAAAATAGCCTGCGGTTAACTTTCTCCCGTGAGAGCATGTTGCCGGAAGAACGTTATCGTGACTATACAGCACTACGGAGCTACTGTGTGTAGTATCAGAGACATGCGGCAGGATTGGACGTGGGCTCTATGTACCACCGATGGAACGAGGATTCGGATGCTGAATACAGACTTACGGGTCCAGACTGGGCGAATGCCTGAGTTATACGTACGCGCGTAGTACGGGTATATCGAGAACGATACTTTTCGAGCTTTCAGCATCCGGATGCTGGAGTAAAGTTTTTCGAGGTGGACGAACGTGTACGAACCTGTCGTACGACAATGGGGGTCAATCAGTGGGCTGTGTATTTACGGGTGAATCGACCGATTATATCGTCGTTGGTAAAATCGGTCGCAGTTCGTCCGTGTCAAACTGCGTTTACCTTTGGGTACGTTTTGCCTCTATGGCTTCTGCAGGGAACGAACGGATACGAGAACGGTCACGGAAACGACGTTACCGTAATGCGCCGCGATTAAGATGCAAATTCCTGGGGCCGCTGCTACGCCCAACAATTTAACCTGGTAACCAGGCTAATATTAAATAAAATGCAGCCGAAGCGTCGGGGAACTGGTTGTGAAAGCGGCTAATTTCCATTTGAGAAATCGTTATTAAATTCTCTCCTCTGCCCCTTCCCTGTATACTTTTCTCTATTTTCCTCTACGTCTCCACACTTGATGCCGGTTTTACCTGGCATCGCCTTTTTTTTTACATGCCTACCTACCTTACGCATATCGGTGTCTCTCTACGTGATTCTACAATAATTTAAGTACGTGATTCGCCGTGCTTCTGCCTTTATCCCTTTGCGGCGTAGACCGTGAGCGCGTTCTTGCATAATTTATAACTTTTTACATAATGTACGTAAGCCAGTCTCTTTGGGTCACAGTCGTTAAACGTTATTACGTGTAAGTAACGGATTTATGTATTTGCCTGAATTTCAAAGCTAAAGTCTCGCTCTCGAGGAACTTCAGCAGTCATTTCTTGTCGGGGACACGTGGTTTGTGCATGCAAAAAAAAATAAAAAATTTACGCGAAACGTCTGATATCGCGTTTCTTGTCTATTAGAGCGATAACGCTCTTGAGCTTTCAGCGAGGTCGGTTCGCTGCTGGCTTAATCTCTACGTATTCTTGCGGTTTAACGAATAACTGGTCTGCACCGGCGGTGTCTTTCGGATTGTAGATTTTCCTGAATTCTAAGTCTTAAGCGCGCCCACTTAGCGGTAACGCAATTTCGGATTACTGTATAGAGCGAATACGAAAATTTCTTCGTTCTTGGACTAAATGTTACGGGTATGCCTTTATGTTAAGTACGACAAGCGTCTTATTCGAGTGAATAACGATCTTGAAAGTGCCCGCACTGGGACACTTGACGACTGAAATAATTCAATGTTAGCTGAAAGCTTTTAGAATTTCGTTTTATATACTTTTTTTTTCTCTCTTTACGGTATAGCTACTCGGGGCTAATGCAAAAATAATTAACTTAAACTTTAATTTGATAATAGTTCTTTCGCACCTCGTGTTCCTTCATTTGGCGATGTTTAGCGAAATTAAGGTCGTCCTTGCACGTTACACGTGATACCTTCGGAAACCATCGAACTTTGCGTTGATTGTCTTATAAGAATTATTTTCTTTTTTTTTTTTTTGTAAATATTTTCTATTTTCTTAATGTATAGCAAACGTTTATCGTTTGAACAATCAATTTGATTTTTTTTTTTCCGATAAGATGTAGTTCTATGCTGCTCTAAATGGGATTTAAGCTTTGCGAATTCTCGAACACGAGATTTGCGAGTCTCGCACAGCTGGGATGCTGCGTGTACCATACGTGGCTTTGTGCCATATGAATCTTTGAACGTTACCATTGTACCCACGCAATACTACATCCGCGCGTGTATCTTTACTTGGTTTGGATTTCCAGAGATTTTTCTTAGCTGCCAGGAGAAACCGAGAAGCCTTGGAAAAGTACAAATAAGATTATGTGTCTCATGCTGCTAGCTGAGGAGTTGCTTTTCACTCCCTTTCAAGAAACAAGACGTTATAGGGTCGACTCGAACTTCCCAAATAGGTATACATATACATATATACAATATACACAGACCTTGCAAACAAGATCATCGTCTTCATTAATTCCCGACAGGGAAGCACTGAAGTATTTGAAATCCCATAAAGTATGAAACCGTTAAATAAACAATCCGAAATTATTAGAAAAAGTATTTTCAACCTTATCAAACGTCAGATAGTAAACGACATAAATTATACGGACATTCACAAGGTAATCCCTATTTCCGGAGTGGGCTTTAAAAAGAAAAAAAAAAAAAAAAAGGGATCGACCATTTTCTAAGGAGCTTTACGATACTCGTATATGCGCACTTGTCTTTACACATAAAATCGTAAGTGCGCACGTGCGCTATACGTTAAGAATTTTAGGGCCAATCGTACCAACAAAGATAGCCTTTACGTCAGGAAACGAAGAAGGTTTACCCAGTATATACGTAGCTCGTGTGCGAATTCGAACCTTCCATTACGACACAGACTGTCTGCGCGCTATCAGGGGTAGAAATCCAGGGGTGTATTGGCTAGTCCATAAGAATGTTCGTGTAACAACGGCAATAAGAATCTCTGAACAATGCTCGAGGCGCGATTTGCTGATAGGGGCGGAAGGAGTGAAAGAGAGGAGGAAAAAAAAGAAAAGTATCGTTGGTTCAGGTATAATATTTTTTAAGGGTGGAAAACAAAAGCCATGAGCTTGCAGCAATAACGGCGACAGGCGAGCGCATCGCGTATTGGAAAACGCTAAATATCCCCGCTACTGCCGTAGCTCTGTTTGGTGTCATTCATTTTACTCGATTTGGTAGTCCTGTGCTTGGTAAGGTAGGAGGGTTGGCGAGGGGGGGCAGGGGGGTGCGGTGCAAGCACACTCGCATTAGGGACACGTGGGAGGACGCAGCAGGCCTCTGCTGAATTACAATACGCAACCCCTGATAAATCATATGAATTAATTACCGGATAACAAATAAATAGGAAATTAACTGTTTGCCCGGAAAAAGGTAGGGATCGGGGGAATGGAAGTAGCATTGGCTGCGGTACAGTGAGAAATTGATATTTGTAACGGGTACTGTAATTTTCTTTTATCTCGTAGCTTGTTAAAATCACAGTACTCGGATTGTCTGGTGATATAACCTTCTGGCCCTGGTACGATTATCCCACCCTTAATTTTGCTACCCCTCGTCCTTGGATTTTCAGGATAATGTGTCGGCGCAACGTGTTAATTATGACGTGGACCAAAATGCTAAACGATCGTTATTATTTCACGATTACTTGATTTATATATCCATCCCGGGATATTTCATTTCCATGCTAACGAGTCGATTCGGTTTACCCTGAGAGAATTTCCACTTGCGCGTGTAATTTTCAATGGCGCAAAATTTTGCAGGCTTTACCTCTGGTCCACTTATAAGACGATAATGATTTGCGGTTTAAATTAGAACGGAATGGAGGGGGGGAGGGGGGGATCGTTAGTGGTGAGATTTTTATTTTTCTTCTTTTCAAGGGTACTGGTTTGGGAAGGTTTACTGGGGGGGGGGGGGGGGAGGGTTTAAATTTTATTACCAACACAAAATCATCGTCCTATCTATCATGTATTCGCAACGTTTATTTTTGTGACCGGGAGCATTTCCCGTGTCACATAAATCAATTTCGCGAACGTCGTATATAACGTGGTCCAGTACACGCGTTACAAGTTGCGGAAAATTTAATGCTGTGTCGTTTCCGAATTCGAAATATTAACTCGAAAATCGGTTCTTCGCGGTAGTCAATATCGACGTACCGTGTCGGTTGATTTGTGACGCGACGTCCGTCCAGTTACCGGCTTTTCAGTTTCCAGTAGCTTTAATTCTGTGATCCCCCGGGGGGGTATTTAAAGGATCGTGTAATAATTTAAAAAAAAAGCTCATTTTATCCTGCAAAATTTATTTTAATCTCTGCACGTTGTAACATTAATCGAGCCTTCGTACCAATCGAGAAACACGTCACTCTTCAAAGTCGACTTTTTCGCTTTTTTTTTTTTTTTTTTTTAAATTCGCCTCTGAAGTCTACAAATATTTTTAGCTGCAATCGAAACTTCTATATGCTGTTCAATATTTTGACATTCACAATTTTGCATTTTCGTTAATCCCACGTGTTCGTAAACAAACAATAAATACAATATCCGGCGCATTTATTCCTCGATCAATGAACATTAGATTGTAATTTATTGTATCTAGGAGTAGTAGATTAAATATTTATTATTTTATGAGCAGCTTATCAGAATCATGAGTGATTTTCATCTGTGTTTATAGATTATACAGTTTATTGAAATTTTCGTCTGGCACAGAATAACCTTTTTCACTGATGTAAAATCAGCCCGGCTGCTAATACTTTCGTATATTCGCACGATAAATTCACGCGAACGACTTCAGAGGGGTTTACGATCTATTTTTGCGAATTCGGAATTAATAGCTTCACGGTGTTTTTTTTTTTTTTTTTCCATAGCCGCCTATTGAATCGTTTTCATCGTATTTCGCCGATTTAGAACGTCGCAACGTTAGTCACGTTATATATAGAATTTCCGAGATCTGCTTTTGGCTGTATTTTATTTTTTCTCTTTGACATGCCACCTACGTACATATCTTTTACTTGCTTTCTCTCTCTCTCTCTTTCTCTCTCTCACTTTCTTCAGTAGACAAATTTTCACTCTTATTCCATCTCAGTATATCGCTATTCGTTTTCGTCGCGATATATAATCACTGCTGATAGCACCTATCCAATATTTTCCAATTTCTTATCAATAAAGTTGCTTATAAGAATTTCACTGGCAATAAATAAATCACGACTCCATTATCGACGGGTCATTGAATTTTTACATTCTCCTTAGTTGCACCCTTGCATCGTGGTATTATCAGCGTCCATTGCATGCATGTTCACTATGCATTTGAATTAGAACGTGTTTCGAGACTCGAAACTTTTCGAGAATACAGAAGCTCGAATATTACCAAGAAAGCAAGTTCAGAGTGTACCTACTTGAAAAGTTCCTTGCCGAACTAGACAGACTTTAGCTTTTTGCTTGAGTCGCAATAGTTTGCGGTAGATAGTAAAATCGTGCGAATAATTATTCGCGATACAGTGAAAATCGTAGTGTCTGCACCAGCGAGAAATAATATGAAAATACAAAAAAAAAAAAAAACAAAAGACAAAAAAAATGTGGACTCGTTGCAAAATAATGAAATTCAACGATTCTACCCTCCATATGTTTTATTTATCGAATTTTCAATGTCTTCTGTATATCCACCTTTCTCCTCTTGTTTGCCACCTTGTTACGTGTATGCGAAACTTTTCGCGACTTTCGACGAAAAGATTTCGCACATATGCTATCTAAAGCTACCTACGTATATCTTTTCTCAAGGAAAAAAGTTATCTCGGCTTGAGTTTATCGTACAGCAGGGAGTCACCTATCTTCACGTTGTTATTTACCCATACGTGCTTCGGTGTTAATTAATATTTGTATATATTATTATATTATTAATTTTTGCATATTTGCAAATTTTGATATTGACATTCTCGGTCTTTACATTTTCTCAGCTATATACCTACCAAGGATCAGTCTCACAACTGTTCTCTCTCACGCAGAGTATTATACCAATGGGTCGAATAAGCCCCAAGAATTTGCATCTTGTGCAGTTAAGACGAGAGGCGTTAGCCAAGGGTGAAAAGGTCACGGGAAGACGTATAACGCGGAATTCACGAAATGACTGAGCAATTCTCCAAGGGATGCTTTACTAATTCATAAAATTGTACGACGTCTTCCCCTTGCGCGGTATGTATGGCATTTAAATTCCATAATAAATTGAAATACATAATATAATATAGTATCTTCATGTGCAAGAGACAAATTTTTCAAAGATTAATCGACTCCTCCTTGCCCCCCCCCCCCCCCACTTATTGCTATAATAAAACCGCCGATCGAGAAACGAGTAGTAAATAATCTTCTTACAGTATCGTTAAATTATCGTAATCACCAAACTAGACGTTACTTCGGATACAAATAGAACAGCGGCATTTGGTATCATATAATAATGAAAATTCTCAAACTCTACTTCGGCGACGGTGAAAACTATTCGCGTAACGTTTGCCAAGCACGAGCTTAGACGATAATTTTATTAGCGTAAAGTGTACCATGAATTCTGCATATTCGGTTTTCACGATACCTTTTGAGCGTTTCGCGTTTCCATAAAATAACGATAATTCTCTCTTTCTCTCTCTTCGACCTTTATCTCGCAGTAGCGGCACATACTATCCACTGTGGTAAAACCATTATCACTATGTACTTCCTTACATAGAGACTCTTTTGATATCCTTTTTCCAAAAACGTACAGAGTCTTTATCTGTTTTTCGATAATGTCCAATGTTACGGGCGGGTCGAAGGAAACGTGGAAATTCTTGTGGGAGGAGTTCGGGGGTGGGGGGTGGGGGGGAGAATTTCTCTGAAGTAATTGGAAAGCACCCGCTTGAAATATACGAAGGGTAATAAAAATTGAGTGACAGACGATGAGTGGCTAGACTATTCAGAATACGGGACACGTCTCACCGACGCCATTACGGTCTCATTAATAACACCAGCCACTTGTGCATGGCCTCTTTTAAAAGATCTGGAAGGCTGGGGTCTTTTACGCGTTTACCTACTTTTCTTTTTTTTATATATAGATATATACAGTATATATACATATATTCCTTTGCTCTTGGAGAACTAGAGAGCTATGGCTCAGTGGATGCTGTAGACATATAATTTTTTTTTTCTTTTTTTTTTTTATAGCAGTAATTAATATCAGTTGATTTTGTAGAACGGTAAATTGTACGCGTCTTATTACGCAAAGTAAATAATTATCGACGGGTGGCGGAGGATTTCTTTAAAAGAATTAATGGCTACCTTCACTGTCGGAAAATTTCAAATCAAGCCGGAAACATTCTTTTAATTGGTTACGTAGTAGATTTCTCGTCATATTTAATTTTCTTTTTCTTTTCACTAAGAAACTTCGACTTGTCGGACTTTTATCGTTTATCAAGTAGAAAGGAGTTACGTCGGCCACAGTGCGCCAAAGGGAGGTGCGAAACAGAAGGAGAGGGAAAGAGAGAAAGAAATCTCCTAAGTGCAGATCTATGTTTTAATATCGTCGCAGGAGCGATTTAATTAATTTCTTCAATTCCTACAGAGTTTTCATGGGTACAACGCGAGCCGTGTGGGATGATTGAATTTATAATTGATTCCGCGATGCGTTTAGCGAAGATATCACTTACAGATACGTATTTACGAAATAGTCGTGGCACTGACGATAGGTGATTAATAGAAATCCAATTAAACTTTATTCAAAAGCCTTTTCACTGTGAACACTGTTATAACTATATGTGTCTTTCATTTAGTCTGTTACAATCACTCATCAAATATTGCTTGATTCAAATTTTCCTCCATAAATAGCCCATTGTTTCATCCTAATTGTCAAACGTGACGATAAAACATTGATTTCAAAAAATTCATCATTTAAGTCGTTAATGATTTCCAAAAAAAAATATTAATACGTAGATGTACAAAAGACGATTATTTTTTGTTTCATTATACAAATTTGAAGTTCCTATACTTAATGACGAATTAATCGAATTTCGTGGTCTATGCCTGGACGCGTCTCACGATACGAAGAAGACCTTTAATAAATGTTCAACGCGATAAGCAAGCGTTGGTCTGCGAATCATATAAAATCCATATAACGTACCAGCTTTATTTGACAAATAATATAAAACCTTACGCCCCAGTATAATATTTATTCTGGTAACGCGAACTGCACCTGTCCAGTTATGTTAATCTTCATAACTACGCATTAATTCCCAAGCAATTGAAATTTCCACTTCTCTGAACTATCACGACGGAGTTAGCAGGATCGTCCAAAATGTGAGGATGGAGGTTACACGCGAATAGCCAAACAAGGCAATTCTGCATGCATTTATGCCGGCTGCAGTTTCTCGCCTATACTTCGTTCCCATTCGGCGGCACTTGCGCGCACGCTTTGTCAGGTGCACCCTCCGACCATAAACTTTGTCAACACACCTTGGCCAGTGCATTGCAGAAATGCAACGAAGTGTCTCCTTCAAGATCCCAGTGCAATAACTTAACCTTAACTATTCTCCGATAAATCATCGATAAAGGAATAGACATTCTCGATGAGTCGATACCACGACATAGTTCGCAGTCGTCCCGCTCAGGCTTCGAATAAACGATTGATAAAAAAGAAAAGATTTAAAGATAAAAATGATAAATAAAAGAGTAACATGAGAATCACTGGAGTTGGAATTTTCGAAACGGACTTTGGTACATCGCAGTGATCTCCGGTTTGGCATCGACTGCCGGACTTGCCATATTCCAGTCTTGCTTGCAAGCAGTACTCACGCCTCAAAGCTCTTGGCTACGCTTCAGAAAACTTGCGGGACGTAAGCTTCGCTTGGCAACTGTATCAATCACTCAATATCTCAGTTCTCCCTCTCTCTCTCTCTCTCTCTCTCTCTCTCGTATATATATCCCTACAAACACTGACCCATAGAGGTACGTATACCTGCAGTTTGTTTGGGCAGAGATTTCGTCGGGTTTGTTACGTGGCGCGAGGCCAGAACAGAATCGAAGGAAACCATTGAAAGTTGACGGTGTGCACGCGATCGGGAATTTCGTTGCTATAGGTTAAAAATCGGTCAATAGGAATAGCCAGTCAAGGATCGAGTTGCTGCTTGCTGAAATTGCTATTTGATACATGTATCCTGGCTGGACCTACTATCAAAGATGAAAAGAGAGTGGGTGGGAGAAAGACAGATAACTTTTCAGGCTGTTTCGCTATGGAATGAGAAAATCGGCATGATGGGAGATCAGGGACGCGGAGTAATACAGGTCGGTACGTTAACGTGGAATTAATCAAGCCTATCTGTATTAGAAGGCATGCCCTGCGGTCAGATTAGAATCCGGTCCAATCCGCTAGGTGGATGGACAGGGGCGTCACTAATGGAGCCCTGTAGGGTTGCCAGTGTACCTGGGTCCACATGGGATCCTGGATCCAGGGAAGAGAACGGGTGTCAAGTTTACGCGCGAAATAGAACCGATACCGAAGCCTCCTTAAATATCTGACTATAGTACCGTTCTAGTTATATCTGAACTATGACCTATCCATGCACACAGGATCCATCAAGTATCTTTGACAGCCCCGGACTCTAAGGTCAAATCCCAATGGCCTTAACGATTATCTCAATGAACGGCATTCACCAATGGCCCGTCTGACGAAGTAATCAAACTATGCATTTCAATGCACCCTCGTTTCGGAACCCTCCTCTATATGCTGCCCTTGGGAATACATGCGCTAACGAGATGCAGAGTCATCCGGTACCCCATTGCGATCAATAGAAATAGGAACGTATTCCAACCCCCACCCCCTCCCCCCTCCCCCCTCCCCCATGAAACATAATCCTATTTTGCCAATTATATCGTCATCGGTTGCTCACAGCTCATATGTGCTTATATGTTGTACATACGTAGCTATGTAATGTAATCGTGTCTTCGTCCCAAATACCAGTTCCGAATCTTCTCTTTCGGTATGGTCTGGGGTCCGCTTATCTAACGAAGGGCTGTACCTATGTCATCCCGTGCTGATTGGAATGACATAGCATGGGTTTGCGAGGAGAATGGTCGTCGGGTGTAGTACAGGGGATTTATACTGAAATGACACTAAGTTAAGGAAGGAGTAAAGGGTGGAACGGGGTTATGGGGAGTGAGAGACGGTTGAGCTCGAGGAAGGAGCCAGGGGCGAGAATCACTCTGGCCGCCATCAAAGACGTTCGTGCTGTGAATTCCTTGAAAGATAGATTCGCCCTGCGATATACAGTGCCGCATCTACTCTTGGACGTGCTCTGGAGACACGCCTGTGATCTTTATCACTTTATATACCGAAGCTCGGATGCTGCTGCGCTCCTATCTCAAATCCCTTTCTACATCCCCTACACACTCTGTTCTTCGTATTTTTGCTTTGGTATTATGGTATGCCTGTATGATGCTTTTTGACTGGAATCCGCGTCTTATCGCTGGCTGAGAAATAACTTTGAGAGTTGAGAATAAAATATTTTATAAATATTAAATATAGCGAATGACGTTCAAGTTTGTATTAATATAGTTTTATGATAAAGTATGTCAATGGAGTTTGTTAAATTTTCCAGCTCCATGTTCGGCGCGTTATTAAACTACTTAACGAAGATTATTTAGTAACTTTATTACAGTTTCATGGGAACGGGAAGAGAAATTCGCTCGGTAAAATTACAATTGTTGACTAATTTCCATCGAAGCGTATTTCGCGGGAAATGTACATACATAAATCTGAATTTTTCGACTATGAAAATTGCATTATATAATGCACGTACCAAAGGCTTGCACGTATCTACTTAAAGGTACGTGGGCGTGCGCACATTCGCATAGAGTGCCATTAAATGCAACCAGACCAACTGCAACTTCATTATACTTGTACCTACACACTATGCGTCAGGACATTCCTTTTGTACTTGGATGCTACATTCAACTGGGTTGGTCCTTTCACTTTCTACAGTTGGCATAAACGTGCTCAGATACAGATCGCAGTCTGTTGACATCCATTGATCATGACATGAATAATGAATGGATACTCTGGCTGAATAATGCATGCATCAACGTCGAACAACATCCACTCTACGTCGGTACAGGCCATACGCAGTCAAGTAGTAACGTCCTTATACAAGTCAGCCAATTGTCAGACTACATAACCCACAACATGGCAACAGCCCTCTGATCCTCCTGTGTCGTTTCGGACCAGAGAAATAATACACGTAGATAGGAATGTCTTGCTTTCATCAACGTTTATTTTCCCTCGAGGATCGTGACCATGTATTTGTTTTTTTCCTAGCGAGCTACTGCCTGGAGAGGAGTAAATACGGTGGTAGACACTTAGTGACCTGGACCATTTCTTCGGGGTGCTCGAACTACCCTCTTGCTAGGGGGCGGGGGGGGGGGGGGGTTGTTGTTTCACAAGAGGACTCTCGAGGGAGGAATGGAACGTGGTACACTAGTTGCTTTAGCAGGTCGCAGCTATTTGCGGCTCATCGGAACCATAATTAGTTTTCCGGGGAGCCTCGGGTGCGCCGCAATGCTGGGGATCTTGGATAGGCCGTTTTGGCTGGATAGCATCAGGGGCGTCGAAGGGTTCCGAATGGCGTCTGGATAGGAAGTGGCGAAAAGACCTACGGGACTGAAGGGGAGCACGTTTTCGCAACTTTATCGAATTCTGGGCTACGTTAACTCGATCAGAGTGCCTTAGCGCGAAGAATATTTACCGCTGTTCAGGCCTGGAAAGATGATGCTATGAGACAGAAAGAGACGGTAAGAGTTGGACCAAGGAGCGGATGCTGGGAACGCTTTGACAGCCAGAGCCTATTTCCAGAAACACGACGATCAATTGTCGTACTTTATAATACTTATCAGGGACCCTTAAGGTATTCAATAAGTCAATGAAACCTTTGCTCCTGAGACCTGATCCTGTTGCTGCTAATTTATGCTTCCAAATTGCACGGGTGCTATTACTGATCTTGTTCTTGATTCTTTTTTTTATATCTATACGTCCCATACCCATGGAAAAATCGTGTACGTACTTTCAGTATTTCTCGTGCCAATCTTAAATCACGGTAAATGTTTATCAGCCAGAGACAAGCGACCTGACGTAAACCGACGTTTCTGTACCTTCGTCGTTACTTTATTACCTACTATCTGTCTATGTTTCAGGCTCCGTGAACGAGGCTGGTCTTTTTGCACTTCGCGGTAGACAAGAGGGCAGCAGACGATTCAAACGAACCACCAGCACCACCAGTACCATCAGTCCCATTCCGAACATCAGAACCAAGAGCATCAGCACTGTCTCACCTGTGGTGACTTCGCTGATCGACGATGTGGCACAACCTGCGGCACTTTTGGCTCCCGACGAAGAACCATGGCCTACGAGCCCACCCGGTACTACCAACCTTCCAATCTCATCTTCGACAATGACACCCAGGCCACCCGTCGAATGCGTCGTTAAGCCTCACGACAAGGTCATTCTCCCTTGCGAACTCAACGGAAATTACTCCAGACTCCTGTTACCAGCGAGCAGGTATTACCATCAGTTTTTACTTGCTTGACAAAATCTTATTTAATTTTCCCAAAAAATACTTTTACATTTTCAAAAAGATCGTCCTCATAAAACTTTGAGAATTTTTTTATCTTTCTACCTTTACCTTACGTAATCAATTTTTTATGGGTTTCCAGGGATTCGAAAGGTTAGAAAATTGTACTTCAAAAACGTCACCTTGACTCCACTTTTTTTTTTTCTCAAATTTATACTCCGTCATATCTTGTACCTAGGAGACACGTGTCTAAGGTGGCATAAATTTTCTCCTGTCATTTCCCATGCCGTCTCAGACACTTTTTACCTCTATTTTATTTTCAAAATATTTCTTTATTAATCGATATCATACATATCGTACCTTATCGTTTACTCTTTTCCTTTGTATCCGTACTTATGTTTTTCTTCATTTTTATTTTTTTCACCTAGAAGCTACAGGATACGACCGGCAACCTGGCTACACGAAGGAAGTCCCGTCGATATGATCACCATAGATACACGAACGGAAATGAGTGGCACTGGACACAGATATATCGGAGACTCTTCGACAGCTGCGTTGCATATTGATAACGTGAGGCTCGAGGATGACGGGATGTGGACTTGCACCCTTGAAGATGATCGGGGTAAAATCCTCGTCGGGAGACCCGTCCAGCTTGTCGTTCTGGGTAAGTCTGACATTTTTGTTCAAAGAATTTACTCTTCCGTCAAAACACAAAATAATCATACTATATGTGACTATAGTGAATACTAATGACTACCTAATCGATGGAGGTAGTGAGGGGGGGGGGGGGGGGAGAGGTCAAGCCGATAATAGGATGAAAGAGTCAGCGCGAACGAATCGACTATACAGTACTTGTACCAGCGAACGAAGCTGCAGTAATTTCCTGCAAATCGTTCGAAATTCTCGAAACTCATTTTGAGCGTTTTTATTGAATCGCCAATAAGTTACAGTCGCTTTGCCTTTTACCGTCTATTTTACGATACGAAAGAATCGACGCTGATTTATCGAGGCAGGTAAAGTCTCTCTCGACGACGTCGACGCTGCTGAGCGTCGAGCGTGAAGCGTCCTTTCTGAATTCCCGGGGTAATGCGGCTCTATGCATATTAATTCGCGTCACGTAGGTTACGCGCGTCGATGCATGAATATGCATTGCGTAAATATTTTTTTTTTCCTACCAACGTGTCCTGCCAAGCCCTGGACCATGTGTACGTAGTGTAACATACGTACCAACTGGGAGGCTGCGTCTCTATCTGAAGGTACGAGAGTCCCTGCCGTTGCTCCACCTGTCTCCATTCTGGCTAAAGTCAACCAAATAAAGTCCTACCAACTCTTTAGTTTTGCTCGCTGCACCCAGTCCAATAATGGATTTTTGCGACGGTCGCTTTTTTGCTCTCCTCTGTGTATAGTATCTTCGTCGTTACTCCACCCTTTTTAATATACATCCCCTTCCGTCCGATAGAACGATGAGTTTTGCGCAGCTCATTTTACCTCCTGCTACGAAATTTGACGGAAATTGTTTCGCGTACCTTCGCTCGTTGCTCTCCACGCTGCTACCACGGATTCTCTGCTCGTTAGAAATACAAGTTTGAAAAAGGACTTTTTGCACAATCGACGTGATAAACAAATTTATGTGTAGTATGAAAAATAATATTTTCATTCGTGACGTAATCTGCTGTACTAAGAACGAAAATAGGAATGATAATAATAATAGTAACAAGAAACGAGATATATGACGGTATTAACGAAATTCTCTCACGTTTCTCAATTTCAACTGGTCTCTCTCGCTTTTCCTCTTGCGCATCGCGTCTCAACTTTAAAGTTGACGAGGAAGATCGACTGTGCCGTCGAGTATGGACTTTATCTGTATTCGTGAAATTGTGTCGCGTGAAAATATGAAACTTTTTGAAAATTTCTCTCGACGCTATAGCAGCCGCTGTGAATAGTTTGAAAACAGTACTGCCCAGACGCTTCTCGAGTGGCAACTTTTTTGCATTTAATTGTATCGCGCCAAGGCTTCCTTATGAGTGGTAACAATTACCGGCTGTAAAGTGTTAAGCTTAGCGACCGATAATCATCAGCTTTATGGACACCCCATAAAATTCTTATACCCAGTCTTGATCATTTTTATTTCGTCGCCATTTTTCGGATGATTTTCATATATACGTTAGAGATTTTGAATATCAGCCAGCCAAGATACTGCTTGACGTATACACGATAATAGCAAGAAAATATGCCGAATTTATTGGTCCAATATCTCGTCAGCAGTTGAAAATCCGACAATCTCATACTTTAGGAGAGATAGCTCCAGCACACAGTCGGGATATCGGGCTGCGTCTGATGGGGATAGATTTGCTTAGCGTATACGCTTGCCAAGAGCGGGAAAAAAAAAAGTTTAGAATAATGCGGATTTTATACGGGATCCTCTAGAATTCCCGCCATTTTATTCGACAAATAGACTCGAAGCTTTAAGATGGAAAATTCACGGTGCGCTCCTCGCTCCGGATAGATATACAAAAATTTGTCTTCCGCTATCGCCGCTTTACTGACAAAACTTAAGAACCAATTTCACCGCCAGATGGCGACACCCTAAACACATTTATCATACGTTATTTCAGATCCACCGACGCGACCACCAACCAGTATCGCCAGTAAGAAATTTAATTTTCTCAAGAATACCCTATCCGCATACACACGTGTAAGCCGGTGACGTTGAAATTTTCAACCCTTACACATCATCATCCCTTATACTGCACGCTGACCTGCACGTATATTCTGAAATTCAATTTACCGCTCGTCCTCGCGATCGACGAGTACCTAGTACTGGATATGTATTATAGGTTCCTCGAGACTGCCTGACCCTGACAACGGCCAGACTTCTGCTTTAGTACTTTTCCAATCTCTATCTTTCTACTTCGCTTCGCTTATTCCGTAAGGTGGACTCGCTATGGAATCCCCGGCAAAGTCGCGTTGTCTGGCGCGAGGGTACAGCATTCTACTGTCTGACCAATATCGGTCTTGTACTACTTGGATATCAAGCAATAACGTACCTCTTCTGCTTCGGATAGCACAGCGATACGTAATACGTTATATTATAATAGCCTCTTGTCGCTGTAACATAAGTAACGTTATTTGCAAGTAAATGTTATTTAGATAATTCCGATTGCAGCTCAGACACGTGACCTTTGGGACTATAGAGAAAATAGTGATTTCACCCGTTGATTAGTTTACTGTACCTTTGCGGTAGACTTTGCGTTACTTTTTTTTTTTCTTTTTTTCCTTCGCACGGGAAACGTTGAATTAGTTTAGTCTGTCAAGTTTGATCAAGGGATAAACCGACGCAGACGGAGACGTTTACGGAAGCCATTATATCGGTTCGCTGGTTTTAATAGCCTGCGCACACACGCACGAATCTCGGTTGGCTGCGCTAATGCAAATTCCGAAAGTCACGGCGCACGCGTCACTATCCGTATCAGCTATGCAAACTCCATTTCCTGCTAGCACACCTTTGGTCATTTCCTCAGTTAAACCTAATGGCGGTTCACACATTGGTTTTGCCGTATTACGCAATTTACGTTTTTCTACGGCCTTTTGTATTTTTGTTTTTCACCAACGATCCTACTACGTGATACTTTATTTTTCTTCCAGTTCGTCTGCTTTCCATTTGTCGGTTCGAATCGCTCGTACAAATTTACCAAAATATGGTAGGTTGGCCGAACTGAAAAGACTGCAGGTACAAATTGCACGACCAGTCGTCAAAGATCATACGAACAAATCGGCGCACTTGACAACTGGAGCAGCAACATTAGTGCAGCTGGTGTAAATTAGCGCATCAAAGCTCACCGTTACTCCTACACGAGCACTAATTATTGACGCGAACTAGCCATTGCCCACTAACTACCCATTGATTAGCCGAAGGCTTTCCCCCTAATTAATGGAAGAGTGACGGCAATAAATACTCCAACGCCAGCGTTGCAACTTGGCCCCAAATTAGATTTTGATGCTATCGATCCGACGGGCTCTAGAGACTTGTCCATTCGGTTCGGTTTACCAAAAACAATTTTTTTTTTCTGTTTTTTTACCTAGGATACTAGCTCTGCCATGACCGATTTTTTAAATAGCTTTTTACCGCATGGTTATACTTGTAATTTCATGGTCCAGGTAGACGGACTGTTTGTAGGTAAATTTAGTTGTTTTACTTTTATGAGATTTTAAAGAGATCTACCGTGTGTCGGTAACCATCTCAGCGCATCCTCTCATTGCTAACCGTTAGCTACGTCTCTGCTAAGCGACGCATACAAATTGCCGTGAAGTCATGCAACCTGCCTTTGGCACATGTTGCCAACTCGAACGCCCTCGTGTTCGCCTGCTTCCACCAGAATGGATGGAGTGGAGCGACCTGGATAGCCAGCACTTCAGGGTTGCTGCTGTTGCTGCTGTTGCCTCTATTGCCGGACGAGCCTGGAACAGGGAAGATACGTGCATTCCTCTAGATCTCTGACTGTTAGCGAATTGGAGATAGCTGATGTAGAGTGGCCAGCCAATATACGTAACTTGAAGCTTCCTGTCTATGATGCACTCAAAGTCTTGTCATTCGTTGGGAAAGCTCTCACGATTTTACGAGCTTATCCTCAAAGTGCATTTAACAACGGTCAGCGAAACAGAGGCAGCTATTTGAGCTTTTATGGAATTCCGAAGATCAATCGGAACGAAGTGCGAAAAGCCCTTTCGCCTTTTTTTTACCCACTTCAATTAACTACCTATACACGTAACTCTGTTCTGTCTCGGTGTAGTCGTTTTTTCACGATTTGATTTTTTTTTTTTTAATCTATTTCAAAATTCCTTAATACATTAGACGTGAAAACTACGATCGACTATGTTTATCCGTACGGTTGAAACTTCCCAAGTCTAATCGCACTTAACCATAGAGCTCTTCGACGTTCTGGCAAATAGAGTCTATATAGTCTATACTGCCACATCGCTATGGTACGTAGCGATTACTGGCGCGGTACCTATTGAAGTTCCTCTCGTTGCTTGATACTTGGAGGGGTGTTAGGAGGAACTTCGGTTAATATAACATGCGGGATCAGGCTGTGTACATTAGGGTCGAGAATTGGTTATGCTTGGTACGCGAGAATCGAGAGACGATATCTTTCATTAATTATAGGGTATATTAGTCGTAGTTGCAGGATAAGGTCCGTCGTAGATAAGGACGTCTCTAACAAGTTTAGTTGCTAGCTCTGTCGTTACTGGAAGGACGAATTAGAGTTTAACTTTCTTTGCCAACTTTTCCCCGTCTCACGTATTATGGGTTACACTGGGATATTCGCTCCTTTATCGATTTCCCCTATGTAATTTCAAATTTGAATCTTACGCGTTACTCGATAAGACAGTCTCTCCGCTGTATGCATCTCGAGAAGTTTTTATTTACACTAGACGCCATAACTTCTCGCGCGATCTTTTCCTTCTCCGATATTCTAAGTGATCGCGAAAATATATTCACATGGAAATTTGACAAACTTAACGACTACGTACTTACTTTACAATGTAATACCCAAGTAGGTTGGTAGTCATGTATTTTTTTTTTTTTTTTTTTTTTTCTAACATAACCTTCTCCTGGTAAGATTCCAAGAAATCTTTAGTGGCTTTCGAATCTCGTGCAATACCACATACAGATATACTGAGAAGGGAATGAATTTTACCTGACCTATGAACTCATTACGATTTTATCTTATAATTAAATTGGCACTGATTGGCTTAATCATTTTTTACGTAATTTCATTGAAACCACAGAGATTTAACGAGGCGATTGCGGTTACCCTCCAACAGGAATGAGATTCGTGATCTAATTAGGAATCAGGCAAGTGTCCTTAGGACTGAATACTTTTTTTTCTCTCACGGGGTATAAGACAGGTCCTTAAAAAATTACGCTGATTATTCAACATCGCCTGGTACGCTAATGACGATCTTCTGCGGGTAGTATTGACACACCCTGTTAACCCCTTCGCATTGACATGACTAAACTCACCAGCAGTATGTTTCAAAATTTTCCAACACCCCATATTAAACAACCCCTATGCGAACTAATAGCGTATCTAAAAGTTGAAATTTCAGTACGATCTTGAAGAATCGGCCACGTCTGGCTCGTCGTTCTCCTGGCACATTGAAGGGTTGAGCAAATATAGATACCAACCCTTGACTGACGCTGAAAGCAGAGCAGAGGGGTAGTCGCTACTGGTACACGTATACATAGCTTTCTACCTACATCGTAGAAGATTCGAGACGAAACGGGGGTGGCGGGGACTGTAAGGGATGGTAGATAAGAATGAGCTGGCGAAGGAGGGAGGGGGGAGGGGGGTGAAAGTAAGGAAAGACTTGGGGGACGCATAAGGAAGGAATACGTATAACCAGGGACGATGAGTATAGGAAGAAGGGAATGAGGGTAGCCGAAGAACCCTCCATCATCCGTACAACGTGTGAGCGAAATACGAACTAACGTACCGGCATTTTCCTCATTTCGATTCTGACAGTGAGAGAATACGATGGTCTTGGTTATTATGTGTCCGTTCGAAGGGCTGTTCATTCTCAGCCGCCTTCGACTTTATCCGTAACAAGCACACTTTTGTCTTTAAGGCTGAGTCAGGTGATTACTGGCTTTTTTTTTTTTTTTCTTTCTAACGTACAGCTACCTCCTGCATAAACAAGGACCGAGCCTCGTGAACGTCTTCTTAACGCACCTGTGAAATAAATATTTCAGTGGTAGCGAGCAAATTGCTTTACTTGTACGGTGCCGATAAAGCTTGAGAAATTTATTTTCAAAGGGAAATTTCACGCTTATCTTCTTCGCCTAGACGGCACCATACACGTAGCCTATAGGTAGCTACGTTTCGAGACGACGTAGAGACTTTAGAAGAGAATTTAATTGCCGTAGTTTGCAATTACGTGACAACGCTTTCTTACGAGGAAGGGAGGGAGGGGGGGTAACTGGATTCGGTGGCGAAACAAAGAAAGGAGTTTACTCGCAATTAATTGCGTTACCGAACGAAACTGAGTTTAAGGTTAGTCGAGTGGGTAGTTAGGCTATGTATAACGGTAAAATCTATTGGTAAAAGATAAATTCAAGCTGCTTAACATTCGGTCGAAATCCTGTCTTATGTATAGTCTCCTTGGAAATTTTTTCGAGGCAGTGACTATAGTGTATATGTATATCTGTATAGATATATATGTATAGGTATAATAATGTATTCTAGTAGCAGAAGATTTAGGTGTCGTCGTGTAATAAAAATCATGAGCATCTGGCCTTTCAGCGGACGGTGACTGGTCTTTCGAATTAGGGTATAAATCACTCGTGGCAAGTATCAATTTTTCTTAGTGTCATCCCGCGTGCTCCATCAATAGGATCGCTTTGAAAAAAGATTTGCCAACGGCTCCCTTTGCTGCCTCTTCGATGGAGAGCTCGTGATAGATACGAGGTGGGAAAATGAGAACGGATATATAAAGTCCTGAAAAATTGACACCGTCCAACTAAGGTAACAAGCGCGGCCAGCGAGGGGAATGGCGAAGATTATGAATCTTATTTCTTATCTTTTTCTTTATCTCGTTTTCTTACCCGTACATGTCGCGTGTACGCAACTCCAGATACGTCACGTGATGTACCGACACACGTCGACGGATTCCTCCCTTACCGGCTCGCTCTGCTGCTTCTTTTCTGGCGACGAGAACATCCGGGATTACTGGATTAGCGAGAGACGCGAAGTACTTTTTCATATTCTATGCAGTGGTTGAAAGCAATTTCGCCGTTTAATTTGGACTTTGCTCGACGTCCTAATTAGGAGGTTTGATAATTTTTTAGGAATTTTATTAAATAAAAAAAAAATAATTTTCGGTTTATACGTATCGAAATTTGTATGGGAGGCTGCAGCGATGCTTTTGGAAAACTTTTATTTTATTCGACAGTTAATGATATCAATAATACCTTTAAATGGGATTTTAGTGGATTTTAATGATTAGATAAAAATATCAGTTTCAAAGTTACGTAAGTCACATAGGTATCTATTTTTTGGTATTTTATATATATATATATATATATATATATATATATACAGTGTATATGGTATGTATATTCTTTCTCGTATGAATTTACCGGCAAAGTTATTTTCTCTGTACAAGGAATATCCGGTATATCTTTATCGATAAAGATAGAGGAGACTGCGCTTGCGGGTGATTCGTAAAGGAAACTAGTGTGAAGAATTTGGTGGGCTAGTCTTTGAACACCTTAATCCCTTGGAACGGGCAATCCCATCGTCATGCATTTCGCGTGTCTGGCCGCTGCGAAAGCTTTGCCGGTTTCACTTGTAAAGGAAAACCATTTCACGGCTGACTTGACGGAGGCTGTCGATGCAGTAGTCGATCGTTTCGCGTCTCGTTAGCATCTCATCCATCGCCATGTCTGCCTATCGGTTTGCCGAAGGGTGAAATTTCGTAGTTCCAGAGCCCCACGAGCCATCCCATCCCAAACGTTGAACCAGTCTGAAGCGGCGCTGCCGCCTCTGAGCAGAGCCGCCCGCCCTTCCTTTTTGCGTTCCTCGTGTCGACTGGAAGATTCCTCTCGGGGATACGTAAAAAGACGATGCCGTAACTCGTCGAAACGAACGCAATATTCTCGAACGTTTAGATAGTGATAAAGTGTCGCGGTGGATTTTTTACTACACCCTCTTTTTTTTTTCCCCCTTTCAAGATAGCATTCACACCGTTTTTTTTTCAGGCGGTACTAGTTTTTCGGGTCTCGTGACTGTTGTTGCAAAATTAATTATGACGATTAGGCATCGTCCACACTGTTTGTTTGTAATCAATGCGGGATGGTTAATTACTTAATTTTTTTAAAGGCAAAATAAATCTTGATGTTTCAGCTAAACGTCTTAATTCAACGTTCGTTTGACTTGCGTGCGATCGAACTGGTCTTTATTCGGGGCGGAGGAGTTATCGCGAATTTACTTTAGGTCGATGTTACTCGTAATATATATATATATATATATTTTGTGTCGTTCGTTCACTGGCACCCTCGCTCACTTTCTGGCATTGTTAACGTAACACGGCATCAAATGCTTAGTAAATCAACTGGTAGCGGGAGTAAAAATAAGACGTGCGAATCCTGTATTTTTACCCCACTGGAAATAAGCTTATCTTTTGTGCCCTGTAATCAGCGATCTCTATATCCTGAGGGGTAGCAATTTTCTTCTATTCTATGTCGACCTTGGTAAAGCGTACTCAGTACGCGTGTATATAGACGAGGAAACGAAAGAGTTTTGCATTTTCAAAGAACCCCTTCGGCCCACACCCCCCGCCCCCTTTGTTTGATAAGAAAAGTATAACAAAAAAGAAGTGTACTGCATTAATCTTGAGATTTCTGATTTTCCTTTTCTTCGTAGCCAGCATTACCCTCTGGATAAAATCAGATCTTACAATCCTCAGTCGTCACTGGCATTTTTACGTGGCGCAAACTCGTATTTAATATGACACAAATTTACGCGATGCTTCTGCTTTCTCCGAGTCTGTCGAGGAGGGGAAAAAAAAAACAAAGAGAAAAAAAAAGATAGAAACCGTGGAGACGGCGATATTTCGTCTTGTTCTTCGCTCACCGACGTTTCCATTGGCGGCAAGAGAAATCGCTTTGCGTTTTCACCGGATTTTGAGAAATTATATTTCTACGCTCAATTACACGTTAGTACGTATCGGACCCACCCTTGAGTTCCATAGACTATAGTCTAAAATGATATACGTGAAATGATGTCTAACGAAAGTTCAATGACCTGGTGAATATACATACATATATATATATATATATATATATATATATATATATACTTGTAAAAATGTCAATAATCAAGTAGGGGTGTATATCTCATCTAATCAGATACACGCGACTCTCTAGCATATAGCAAGGCTCTGGTAACGACATAGGAGCCGGATAATTTTGAGCTCGTTTTACAAGCACAAATAACTGCCCTATTCAGTATAAGTGTTTAACCCCTAGACCGTCAAGGCACTTCAGTCTTTCCGCTCCCTCATTGAAATTGATTACTGGTATTAGGCTAAGTGCTATTCGCGAAAAACCCCGGTAGACGAGTGTGTTATTTACGGAGGGTGTAGAAAGTACTTATAGTAAGAAGCGCGTGTCGAAGGAGGAGAGTGAAGTAAGTAGCTTAATAAGTGGTGGCAGGACAGAGGGTGACGTATATTCTCGTTTGGTGGGGGGTGCAGCTATTACACCTACTATGTATAACCAACCACCCGCTACCGGCCCGTTCAGAATGAAATTTAACGGGAACGGAGCACAAGGGACGTCTCGAAGACATTCGAGGGACATCCAGAGTCGAATTACTTGACGGATCATAGCCGAAATCTTAAATTTATTCGAATGCCACTCGTTATGAAGTTACGTAGGTCCTTAATGCTGGTTTTTTTTCCCCTTAAAAATTTACGCTTCAATATTTTCAACCCAAGTACACGCAAAGTACGTTTGGTATGCGAAGGACTTAGAACCATAGGATATGGTAAATACTAAGGGAGTCACGTCATATAAGGGTTCCTAATATGACCTTTCTATATACATATATATCTATACCAAAGTTACCCTTTAAAATGTACCTGTATACCCACCCTCGTTTCTAAGGTAAGTACGGTTCCTGAAACGGGAAATTGTCAATTGGCAGAGGATAGGTCGTTGACACCCTTTTGCACTATAAAGTCATTGCTTCCAGCCTTTAATCTGTCCTGTGAAATAGCTTTTGAAAGGGGCCATCTTTGTATGTCTTTCGAAGTAAATGAGTCCTCTGGACAGGATCCGTTACTCGTGAATGCTTATCTATACGCAGTGTCCCAAGATTTGCTCAGTAATTCCCGTTCGCGTTCGCTGGGAATAAACTTCGAGGACGCAGACGTAATACGAAAAAAGTGTAACGTCAGCATAGATTAATGTGTATTAATGGACTGAGATGATAAAGGTACCACGGGGTTCCTAAATATACCCAAGACCCAATGTATAAAAGGTGAGGCCGGTAGACGCAGACGCGCGAGGCAAATAGAACTTTAGCTGGATCGGCTGAATAGAAAGTATAGGCATGCCTGTCGGACTTCTAGGAGAGAGAAAGAGAGAGAGAGAGAGAGAGAGAGAGAGGAGAAAGCTAGCTAATCTTTCCGCACCAAATACAGCAACCATGGCAAACCCGATTGAACTCAGTGACGCGTGTGGTCTTATGAAGTCAGCGACATGGGGTGGCTACGTCCTGCAAGAGGTATCAGGATTGCTACGTATGGGTGACGAAGAGGGAGACTTGGACGTCGCTAAATCTTGTCTATTTATTGGGCCGCTGGAACCAATCCGGATGATTATTGGAAGAGACATCGCCCAGACAGTCGATCGTTCTGGAGTTCCACGCCCGATTGGATTGGTATGGCGAATGTTTTTCAGGCACACTTCATCCCGTTTCCCATGCCCGTTACGGTTACCATTTCGAGAGCCACTTCGTTATGGATTTCATCGAGTTTTACTCTTTAGTGCAACTTTTTATCGATAGTCTCCCTTTTACCTTTACCACTGACATTCTTCGAAAGCAGTATTACTGCTATGGGATATATATATTTATTAAATTAGTTTTTTTTTTTTAATGAATTGCATGATTGTGAATTGGTCTTTCAGAGACTTTTTTTTAAATATATTCTGTTTCACTGCAAGCTCCAGAGTCACGTTTTGCCAGTTGGACGTTTTTCATTGCGAACAGAATGGACAGTGAACTGGGGCTGACCCTTTCGGTGGTATGCTTTGTTCTAAAGTGGCGGCTGTGCTTAATTGCAAATCGATAGTCAAAGCTAGCGCCGGAAGTATCCCGTTGACTAAATTCCTTCTCCATTTGGGTTATCCCCTCCTTGCCTGATAACTTTTCGGAAAAACATTCTTCTCCGGACGGCAATGTAAAACTGCTGGATGCTCCAGTTCTCGGTAAACGCTTAGCCGCACCACTTAAAATTCCCGGAAACCCGCGAGAAAGTGGGGTTCAGGATTTAAGTAAACGTGATACCTCTCACTTCCGCTTCGTCTACCGATTCCCATGGCGGGAATTTCAAAAGTTTTATCGGCTACTCTAACGGAATTTTCCCTGTCTGTTGAACACTCCACGTTTAACGAGACGTAACGATCGAATATTTTTTTTTTTAAATTAATATCCAACTTTCTAACGCATAAAATTTTCATGGACACTGGAAACACGGAGTCGCCATTTTGAACCACGTACCGTTTACCAGTCTTTACCATCCAGCGAATTATAGCGAAGAACGACATGCGTTTGCTACCTACTGCCAATTGCAACTGACATCGTAAATATTTTACGAGCCGTAAAGCACACGGGTAATTCTTCCCGGAGAGACATCATCTGCAATGCTTTGAATATTCGCGACTGTAAGACCGTGGGTCGAATATTATGAAATTTTACGGACTGTACGCGCAGGGTTAGGGAGATGCCCAGTGGGGGGAGGGGGGGGGGGGTTCAGCGTGGCGCCACGTGCGCCAAATGCGCCCCTGAGAGCTTCGGAATACGAGGGCAGCTTTCACGTTATGTTTCCGTATTAACACCTGCTGTACGGTTGTCGGAATTTCAGTACGGATCATAACTTTTCTCTACCACTCTTCCAGACCTCTTGGAATTTCTTTCGTATCGTCCTTATCGTTGTGCCGCTAAGGGTTTTTTTTTTTCTTACTTTCTTCGCTACCATTTATTCTTCTCATATTTTCGTTCCTTCCGGTTTCTCCCGTATAGTTCTTATCTTCCGAGTACTTTCTACCACTCCCTGCAAACTCGCGCCGCACAATAATCCTCTGTCGCTTTCAAATCTCTCGATTTAAGATCCAGCCCAGTCTTATGGATCTTTATTGCGAGCCGAAGTAACGAGGTCGTCCTGGCAACGCGAATGCGAAGCCTCGAAATCCTGGATTTCGTGCGACTTCTTACGATTAACGAGGATCCCTCGAAGGAGAGCAACTTTTTGGTTCACCCTATATATATATATATATGTATATGTATATACATATACTATCTTTTTCCTTTAACGATACGTCTAGACATTAACGATTCTCGTCATTACGATATTACGTTGCTGTTTTCTTAGCAATTCATTAAATAAGTATTATCGTAATTGATACAAAACAGTTGAAGCACTTTGAACAATTTATATTTCCTATATTTTTCGATTAAATCGAGTAATTTAGTTGGGCGCGCTGTTTCACGTAAAAATGAGAATTACTTATAGCAATGATATAACAGGTGGACAAAGGAATTGTCCCGCAGCAAGGAATTAGCATTTTTCTTACGTTTATCTGAAAAGCTTCTAATAGAATAGCTACTAAAATTCTAGAACCATTTTTCGTGACCATCTATCACTGTTTTTAGTGGCCCTTTCTATTTATCAAGATACTTCCAGTCAAGCGACCAGTCTCGAGCAAAGAAAGAGGAGTGGCGCGGGAAATTTTAATGAAAACGCTAGATCGGATAGGATCGAACAAGGGATGCCGGTATAGGGGATGCAGCCATATAGGTAGAATGGTTATAGGATAGAGTGGGTGAGTTTCGTAGGAAAGGGAGAATATGGCTGTGGATGGTGAAATAAGGGGTAGGGGGAGGGTTTAGAAGGAGGGATGAAGAGAATCCGAAATGAAATTACTTGGGGTAAAAGCGCAAGCCAGCTAGACCACGGAAAACAAAGTTCGTTCGCGTCTTATTTGCGGAATGGCGCTGTTTCTTTTTGTGTTTATTACGAAATAAAGTGAAGTCGTGGACTGTGGTCATCCGTTAGCGTGACTTTACCTAGACAGTAGAAATTTTCAATTTTCGACTATATACTATATAAATAAGTAAATATCAGCTCCTTCAGCTATACGTGAAACAGCAGTGTATTATTTAGCTCTAAGACGGAAATTCGAGCCCTGGCATAACTGGCTAAGAGTAAAGGGACACCATCCTCTGGGACCTGTAACCAGTTAACCAGTTATTGTTCCGGGCTTTTCAGAGCGCAAAGTGGACGGCCTACCGGTTTCAAGTTTCTTAGTCTTAACTACGTGCCCTAACTGGAGCCGGGTCTGTAGGTGGTCAACACTGAGAATACCTAACGATACTGAAAAGTTTGACCGAGTTTCAGGACTAACCTGTAAAACGACACTGGAACCATATTGGTGTTTCCGACCCTTAATTTACTTCTTCTCGACTCTGGATCAATTCGAAAATCCAGTCTAAGTGGAAGACTTCATTGTTCTAATTTAATGAACGTAACGTTTGATTTTTTTTTTCAAACAAAATTTCCTCGATCTCTCGCTTGAAGGAATTTAATAGCTGGTTTTCATAATATCCATAGAGCATAACTGGAAAACTTTTTTTTTCGGGCATCTTAAGTGATTTGTATAACGATAGCTGAAAGGAAATTCAAGATGGAGTTTTCAGACTAACCTGAATACTAACTAAGTAATTATGTATTTGGGTGTACGTTGAGGTATATATATATATATATATATATATATATATACTGGATGGTTATTAGATTTTTTGTAATACTTTAGAAAAAAAAATGCCCCAGGAGAAAATTTCAACTTCGACACAAATATCTCGACTTAACGTGACGATCATATTCAGAGAACCTTTGCTTTTGATTCCTTAGGCGATCCGGTAAGATCTTCAGTGATTTTTCAACGTGGCGCTTTCGAAAATGAAAAAGCTGTTATTGTTTCTGTTCCAGAGGCACCTCGGGGGACGTATCTGTTGATAGATGGCCGTCGCTTAGATCCAGGAAACCAGTTCGTCCCCGTTAAGGAGGGTTCTGAACTGACTTTGGAATGCGCCGCTGAGGGTGGCAATCCGCCACCCGTTCTCGTTTGGGGTATGACACTCTCCCAAGCCACCCTCGACAGTCCACAGCAACCCCCGGACAATTTGACAATCTTACCAACCACCCTTGGCAGACGAAGCGGCGCCCACCTCAAGGTTCTTCGCGGACATCACAACGCGACGATTACTTGCGTCGCGCGACACGTCACCCTTGCGACGCCTCTGAACGCCAGCATCCTCCTCGACGTACAATGTAAGTCCAGCTTGACACTTTTCCTCTATACCGTAATGAGAATAACTCTAATCAACGAAAGGACAAAATCGTCGCAACGTTACAGCAGCCTGACTCTCATTGTTCGCTAAACGGACGTCCAACTGCACGTAATGCCGCTGGCGGCGCTACCAGCGCTCGGACGATTTTCAGTGGTTGAGCAATCACAATAGCGCGACTTTATTGCACGAAGGAGGCAGTTCTCTTTGGTGCTTAGTGGGACGACGCTGTTTTCAGATAGTCAGGAAGCCGTGTGTCCTCGCGTTGATTCCTAAGGAAGAGAAAGAGGGGGCGAGATGAAAGGGAACAAGCCGCGTCGCGGAGGCCGATACCGGCTGCACAAAGGACGAGGTGTCCAAGTATTTCGCATTTTCTCCTTCCGTATACTATTTCAGTTGAAACGCTAATCGGAATTGAAATATAAATTTAATCAGGCTCGGGGAGAAACGGAAGGACGGGAAAGCGAGCGGAGGAAATGTATAAGGTGTACTACCGGCGCGGCGGTTCCGAGAATAACTCCTCGCTTAAACTATGCATGTACCATCCTGTGTATTATGCGACGTAGTTTATTTTCTCTACACCTCTTTTCGCTACTTACTTCCAACGCTGCTAAAGTCCCGGATAGCTAGTGCACCGGAGTTTCAGGCAGTTTTCAAGGAAACTTGCCGCCGCGGGGATTAACTCTTGCAGGAACAAAAACGGCACTGGCTCTGTGGATGGGCTTGGCTCTCTCTCTCTCTCTCTCTCTCTCTCTCGCTCTCTCTCGAGAGAGAGACCACGGTTATACATATATCACTCGAAAGCGCATTCGTCTCCTGGATGCAAGTAGTACCTACCGACCTACCGACGTAGCCTGCCCATTTCTCTGGGAACTCTAGATTATACGCTTAAAGGGATGTTGCTTAATACGGTTGAACCCATTACACAGCATTTCGCCTCTTTAATTCTTTCGTGATCGTCCAACTCTCAGGCTGGATAATCACTCGAGTCGCGCGTCGAGATTATCCTTGACTTTCTAACCTTCTCGACGATTTACCAAGAATATCGCGATTCCATTAACTAAACGAGGTGCCACGGAACTCTTACCTTATAACCCGGATAATCGGTATACCTAACCCATTCCCAAGGGACCGAAATGTCCTTGATTTACATCTTCCCCTTGGACCTTTATGCATTTCTTGATACTTATGAGAGGTTCTAACTTTCTAGTGGGGAGGGTTATCGAATCGATAAGTTTACCTTGGATAACCTATCGTTCCTTTTGATCCAAATCAGAAAGACGGTTTGGAATATATCGAGAAAGTAGACTATTTGTTTTCAGGTTGATAAGATTGTCTTTATATACTGCATTTAATTGATTAATTATTAACGTCCACCGAGTGATTGGCGACAGAGGCGCCATCTATGCGATGTCCGACGGACTATGCACTTGAACGATAACAAATGCAAACTTAAAAATTAATTATAGTAAAATTTTCATACGAAGCGCTATAAATAGTTGAAGTACGTATTTCCAAAATTTTTTCCATATAATTCAACCCTGTTAGCGATGCTCCCTATTTTTCAAGCACCCTGTATATAAGTGTATGTCTGTGACATTTAGAATCATCCCTTGTAATACCGTATCCCTTAAGGGTTCACGAAATCCAATCTTCGCCGATGTTAAAGCACCGCTGGCACATTGCTTAATTCGATTTGATTTAATATATTCCCAGTGTCTCCCGTTCTCTCACCTGTCATTCCTAATACCTGCAATCAGGCCGTTCGAACGGAAAAGGCAGAATAAACAGCGAAAGAAAAAGAAACGCGAGCAAGGCCAGGGTTGGCTAACGGCGCGAAAAGTGGAGAAACGCGAAATACTCAGAAGACGCGGATTTTCCAGACGAATTGCCTCCTTCCGCTCAGCGTGCAATGCGGGCAGGACATTTCCGGAATATCGCGCGAACGTGCGAATCGCCCGGGTGCGAACGACATTCTTTTCTGCCCATACTTTTCCACTTTCTCCCCCCCCCCCCCTCCTTCTTATGCATACCCCTTTCTTACTTTCTCTTTCTTCTTTGCATTTACTGCTTCCTTCTATCTCCCTCTCTCTCTCTCTCTTTCAGTCCCTTTTTTTTTTTGGCAAATCTATTCGTGTTCGGGCTACGCCGAAGATATGGCGCCAGCACTCTTTGACACCTGAATGCGCAAATTTTCCGCAAGATCGAACGACAAAGCCTTAAAAAGTTCCAGATGCCATAAGAGTGCCGGATATTGTGTCCATATCTACGTGCACATGTACACGTGGAACGTAGACTACACACATGACCCACTTGTCTTATCACGAAGGCTCATCACGTTTATCGCCATTTTTCATGGCTTCCTTTATCGACCATATGTACAGATGAGTCCGTTCGTGCAAGAACTACGTCAGCATTGAGTTAAATCTTTCTTTTTTCAAAAACAGCGATTCGATTAAAATTTCATTTTGCTTACGCTCGATTCTAATCCGCAAAGGACGATAACGGTTGATCAATTCTCAAGTAAAGGACACTGGATAAAGATTCGCGACGCAGCTACAAAAACGTATTTCGTATAATTAATACTAGAAGTACATTAATGAAAACCGTCGGTTCAGCAGCAAAGATATCTGACGTATACTTAAGGGAGACGGCTGAAATTGTAACGTCCTCGTAATATTTTCACTATCCTCCTTCCCTCTCCCTCCCGCGTCATTTTCCAAGAGGTTTCCGACGCAAGCTTGGCTAGTTACGCGAAATAGCTTAATTATGCAAAATGCACCGATAAGGCCGATGTTTCGAAAATTGCCAGGACTTAACCGACTAGGAATTTCCTGAACAAAGTCGCGACAGAACTTCTCTCATAACTTTATAGATACCCACTCTCTCACCATTTCGCGATGGGCGCAATAAACGTAATTGATCTCGAACAAGCAGTTTTAGCTCTCGAGTGAAATTCTCGGTTGGTAACAACGATCTCTACCATGTCAAAGAAAAACATTTACCTCCTTATTAAATGCCTTTTCAATCTGCGATATAAATACGAAATATTTACTTCGACTAAATTAATATCACGACACGTTCTTTCGGAGTCGCCGATATTTCCTGATCTTAAAATATATCGTATATTTGTGTATCGGAAAAATTGTCAGAAGTAAATGCAATTTTGTCGAAGCAAAAAGTAAGTACGGAGGTGCTCGAAGGCAATTCAATATTTAGGGATATCGATATACTTTTGTATATACATATATACCCTTCGCAACGGACGATGGCCGGATGTAATTAAATGTAATTAAAGCGATTTCCCCAATTACGTTCTCGACTTCTTAAATGCAATGGTCAGCCAAATATCAACAGGTTGTTGATTTTACTGACCCCATTTTGTCTGGTATTTTTAGTTGAACCTTCGTACCTGCCTGCGTGGCTTCACATTATCGGACTGTTGCTCCCGCGATAGAAATATTTCCCAGCAGAGTCGTTCAGTGCGTCTCCCAACGGTACGCGAGAACAATTTTTGACTCAAATACCAAAATCTCTTTGCTTGCAATATTTCATTCTCTCGTTTGCAAACCACTTAAACTCTATCGTATGTACCATAGGTATTTTCCATATATTGGGAATGCAATATTTACCATTTAGCGAAAATTCACTGAAAGTGCCAGCAACTATTGTTTACCGTATCAATTCATATTTTATCGTCATGGATCAAATTGAACATTGCGATATGTCTCGCGCGCGATATACGTAACGTAAAATGAACAAAAGTTATTGTCATGTCGCAATGGCCGTGACAGTAAAATAACAAAAATAAACTTTCACATACATTTTAGCCCATCACTGTTTCTCGTTGCATTCGATTTTCGTTAGAGATTAATAAATAATCGATTGCCAGAGAATAGTCGTCGTAAAGGCTGGCTCTTTTGTGACAGATAGACAAAAAAAAAGAGGATTTTACCCCAAAAAAAAGAAATCAGCTCTTTCACGTAAAGGGTGGAACGCCGAAACATAAGAAGAATAATACCTACGAAATAAAGGTTAGGTATCTTCGTGCTAATAACGAAAAGCCACGCGACGTAAGGCTTATCGTTATAAGAGAGAGCGAGAGAGAGAGAGAGAGCGAAGGAGGTAAAAGAAGAAAAAAAAAAAGCAGAAAGCCTCCAGTGAAAAGCTGCGAGAGGGTTTACGGTTTGAGCCAGTACCTAACTGAATGTACCTATTCCACGGTTGAAAGAGATACCAATAATTACGTTGGTATCTTTTACAAAGTAAAGCCACGAAGCCCGTCATGAATGACGCCAATTTCTCTTCTCTTTCAAGCAGATGAAATTGGTTCGTAGTCAGCACCATCTCATTTTTAGTATCATATAGTTACCGAGGCAAATGCAGATATTCACCAAGGAAATGATATTCGTTAACTTTAATTGAAAGAGCTATATATATATATATATATATATATATATATATATATATACACACTGTAACGTAGCGTTTATTGAATGATCTGTTTGAAAATCTCATCCATACCATTAGCCCATATGTCTCTATTGGACGAACCGTGATAAGGTCTCCCTTCAAATAGAAAGATCCAGAATTAATGGATCAAAGCAAATATGGAGTTATTAGCCGAAGACGATGATCACATACTCAGCCAGGTAAACAAAGTCTCATACGAACCAGTAAAAAGCACGATTACCAAGTTTCGAGTTATCATGGCGAATATCTCTTATACGTAGGAACATGGGGGGCGTGATTGAATATTGAATTCGGAGACCAAGTTGTTTATCATGGTACGTTTGTGTATGGCGAAGGATTTCGAGAATACAAAACCAAGACTGGCAAGTAGAGCTGGCTGGTGTAGACATTGGGTTAGGAGAAAGGAGAGGACGAGTGCAGTGGTAGAGCCAAAGGGCTTGTCCGTAGGATGTGGACACAGAGTTATACAAGGCGACACCCCAAGATCAGAAAAGCTAGACCAGTAACTACTGGCTGACGGGATTCATACTCCATCTGTTATCTTTGTTATCATTCTTTCTTTGAAAATCGATCAATCGTTACCATCCGTCATGGATCAGGATTCAGCTGTACCGTTGTGGGACTGGGATCGATGGATCGGCGTTTCGAGTGATCTTATTTTTCAATTGGCTGAACCCGAAGGACTAGCAGCTGTGCGGGAGGACCCGGTCAGGTATTCGATCTAAGGGAAATGGGTAATCGCTGGTTGGATTAGACAGTGGTCCAGTTTCGCTACCAGAAAGAGTCCAGTTTTCCCATTGCCGTCGTACGTGAGGTCGGTTGGGAGGTTCAACCCAGATTACGTCACAATACGTGCATATTGCCAGATCACAATCCAATCCTGTGTTATATTCGCCTCAGGCAGGAACTTTGATTGCGAGGCTTGAAACGTCTAGGCGTTACGTCACTTGATTTGCATTCATTTAAGAAGATGAAGCTGGGAGCCTCTGAATACGGATTTCACCCATTCACGTTCCCGTATACGTACTCTAAATCAATCATATTCAAATCTAATGTACCTTCCTACCTACTGTGTGTAGTTAACGTTTGCGACGTCTTAACAGGAACCTGACGCTTCATGGAAATGCCAAATACGTACCATCCTCTTGTTTTAATACAAGGGGTTACTCACTGTAATTAATTCTCATTTCTCGAGATATTTCATTGGTGTTAATATTAATTTATCTCATTGATTCTATAGTTTGTTACGTTATTAACGCGCGTTATTCTGTGTTGTCATAGTTCAGGGGCTCTTGAGTATCTCGTCGATCGATGTGTTATCGTTGTCTGCTTTGAATGTGTTTATGTAAATTAATGACGGGCCTACGTCAAAGTGTTGTACGTCGTTTCAATGAATTTTGTAAAAATTACTAATTGACGAAATTAATGAGATAAAATTAAACGAATTAATGTAAATGATAAGGTTTCTTATTCTTTATTTTCGTTTTATATAAATTTCTTATAGAGACGCTTGTGTCTCGATAAAAGAAACCTGCTCTATCGACGGTAGCAGATTTTATTTTTCCCTACTTCAAGACATACCCGCTACATTTGTCTCTTCGCGAAGATATCGACAAAAGCTCTATTATTCTTCTCTGCGTTATTCAACGGGTAAAAATATTTGAAGCGAGGCAGATTTCTTTTTTTCACTTTTCTATAGTAACCATTGTCGTGAAAGTGCTTTCGTCATGGATGACTACCTCAACGAAGCGTTTTCTAACTTTTGTTGGGTAAGAGATATTGCGGAAATTGAAGTTTTCATCATTATCGGATAAGAGCTTCGAAAGAAGCTTAAGAGTCTTAATACGTTAATAGACACCGATAAATTACTCAAAAATCGTTCTCAAGGTAGGAATTTTCATTTCTAAATAATTGTCAGTGCCGATCAAGGAATTTGGTGTATGGAATAATCGATAATCGATCAATGAGAATTTTACGTCGATCGGTACGGTTTTCCTGCTGGCGATTCGGCCTTCAACCAGTTGGCAGTTTCCAACAAAGTAAAGACTTTCGTGCATGAGTTTCCCGATCACGTCAGTGGCTCCCTTCTCCCCAAAACTTAGAGGACGCTACGTGCCATTTCTCGAGGCATCCCGCACTGGGACCTGTAATTGATTTACAAGCTTCGCTTCGAGAGTTTCTGGGGACATCGGCGACAGCTTGCTCCTTGCCCTTCCTTGTTAAGAGACGGTGGGGCGCTATCTGCAGGAAGATTCGCGAGGCTCGGCCTCTGCTGTCTCCACGTTGCATCAATAGTTTAGAATAGAGAAGCGAAGACTTACCTCTACGGTACTTGATGCTGTATATATCTATAGTCCAAGTATAGTTACTGGTTATCAGCCAGAAAGAGGAAACTACGTACTTCCGGTAACAAGGATACGTACGTAAAGTTCAGTACGTATACGAGCGTACTCCTTCGCGTAGAACTGAGGGAAAAGGCGAAGTTGCATTACTTCGGATAAAGTGGGATTAGCAAAAGTTGTCCCCGAGCCAAAAGGGGCCAATTCCCATAGCAACGTAGGAACGTGATGCTACGGTTTTTTTTCTTTTTTTTTTTTTTTTTCTTACTCCCAGCCTCTTCCGTCCTGCTTCCATCGTTTCGTTGGGCCTTCGGTAAATTTTTCGTGAGACGGAAAAACGATAATATTGTGAGGACGGTCACGGAACACTGAAGAATTCATCGGTATCGGTTTACATTGAAAATTCCTATTTACGCATTCGACTCAATTTTCGATCTTCTGTTTTATTAAATCCTGTGAAAGTGATTCGCGAGACTTTTCTTTCACGTAATACCGATAAGCAAGTGTGTCACGAGTTAATATCTAAGTCGTTATCTTACTTTTTTGTTAAACTTATCGGAAGATGCTGCGGATCAGCCTTTAGGGGGGATACGGATATAAGGTCCCTCGTGTTGACCAACGTCAATCAAAAATCAGCCTGTCGGAAGATAGCGCCAAGGCGGTGAAGGATAGACGACGCAGAAGCGTCAAAGAAATTGCTGGGGGGTAGGAAAAGGGGCCTGTGTCCATGAGAATACCACTGACAGTAATGGCCATAACCGCGAGTGACATCTCGTGGGAAATGACACAACGAGACCAGTAATAGGACGCGTTGGGCATACAATTTTTTCTGTAGACGGCAGTTACCCCTGGGCAATGAGGCAACAAACAACGCTTTTTTTTTATCTCGCCGCAAGCCACCGACGTCAGGCGTCGGCACTCTGTTGATTTTTCCTAGCGTCGGGTAAGTATTTGCCCGGCGCGTACACGAAACTCTGTCTTCGCGACAAGAAAACAAAAGCAGCTTCCCTTTAAATCAAGATAAAATTTCGTGACGGAAGGATGAACGGGAAGGGCGGGACACGGACGCAGTTAGGTAGCAAACTGTATGGAGAGATAAAAGAAAGAAAGAAAAGAAAAGAAAAAAGAAAGGGTGGAGAAGGGAATCAGCCCGGGCTCCAATCAGCCGGAAAATTAGGTTACATAAACATCTTTGTTCGACTACGCTATTTTCTACTTGGGCTTCATTCTTCTTTTATTCTTTTACCTCTTCTTCCACTTCTCTTCTCTTTCTCTTTGAACTCGCACGTTACGTGTGAAAATAATTTGTACCTCGTATCCTTTTGCCTTTCGCTTCGCTCATTCCTTTATCCGTCTGATGCGATCCTTGCAAATTTTTCAATTTTATTTTCAAATTCGATCGATGTGTGGGATTTCGTAGGGTTTCTGGGGGAAAAAAATGAAATTAATAATTCTTTTGATATATATATATATATATATATAGATAATACAGACATAAAGTATAACGTATCGCAGTCGTATACGCATGTCTCGTTGAAATATCAAAATCAATAGCACTAGCCAAAAATGGTCCAACGCCGAAAATACAAGTCAGGCCAAAGTTGAACTTGGCCGTCCGAGGAAGTTTGAAAACTTTAAGTCCTTTGCCCATCCTGCTGTTTCTCTCACAGTTTCTGCCCTTTCATCCCTTAACACCGCCGTACACCCTGACGCTCTCGGACCCTTCTCGCCAACGAGACACTAATTTTTCCTGAGAGTTTAACATCCCTGAGTTTCGGCTAAGCACGTTCACGAGAGTCTCTTGCTTGACAAACGGTTTATGCGCGCTTTCTGTAACCCTCGCTCGCTCTCGCTCTCGTTAATAGTCGTTCTCACTCCGTCACTCGCGCAGAAGCTACAAGATGTTAAGGGCCGACTAGGGTAATAAGCTTTGTCAATTTTGTCAAGATTAACCCGGAAGCTTGGGCTTACTTAACTAGCAGGATACTTTCTCTCGCGCAAAATGGTGAATCGTGCTACGAAGAGGTTTACAACTTCACACGTGACGTCATTTATCGTTATTCTTTGATAACTGTCTACGAAGTATTATCAGTAGGGGAAAAAGACAAACTGCGTACCGTAAAGGTTGTCGCACGGTTGGAATCGACAAGCAGCACGTAACTGTTTGACAGGTTTTTCAAAAACGCAAACAATCTGCATTTGTAGCCACGTTCACGCTTCTCTACTGTTTGTATGCATTTCCTTATTCAGCTTGATTTCGCCTTGGGTATATATAGTAGATGCGCGTGTGTACATAAATTTGTATGGGGCGAAGAGATAAAGGAGGCCAAAGACTGTAGGTACAAGAGAATTTAAGGTAATGCAGTTGCATATACATTGTGGCTTGGGATAATTTAATAAATTATTCTTTTGTACGTTCAATTCCGGCAACGTTGCCAAATGAAGGTATATCGAAATTATTATTTAAAATTTCTGTGATTCTCGATTTAAAGAAGTACGGTAGTTTGTCGCTGATTTGGCTTTAAGGAAAATTCTTATCAAAGCTGAACAATGCATTCGTACGTCAGTCGCAGTGCGAACGAGTGGCGAGAACGAAAAATTGAAATACACCCAAATGACACAGGACGGGTCCCTAGACAGATACGTACCAAGGAAATACCTTGGTTTGTTGATTAAAAATTTTTCATATTATCCAGAGACCTGAAAATATTCAAATGGCAAAAAATATCTCCCGCTAGAAAGGACAAATGACAGCCATTAATAACTAAAGAAAAAAAAAAAAAATACGTAAAGGTACACAGAGACGTGGAAAAAGTTGAAAAATCTTCAGGGGGCAGCACCGTTCCAGTACTCGAACGAGAAGGGTGCTACTACCTGCAGTACAGCCTTTTTTTTTACCTTTTCTTTTATTTTATTTTTTGCATTTTGAGTCTACGACTTATTAGTGCAGCAGTCACTCGACAAGAGACCGTTCGATAGGTGATAATTGCTCCTTGGATTCTCTTGGTCGAAAACACAAACTACCCCTACTGACAGACCCTTATGAAGTTTGTTCGGAACTGCTTGATAGGGGCAAGTAAAGCTATTTTCTGATTTTTTTCCATTCTACTTCTTATCTTCAAGTTCAACTTAACTGTCATTGCTCAGTCTAAACTTCGACTAAACTTTCATTGCTCAACTTCAACTTCGACTCAACCCCTATAATCTCACGATCATGGTCGTACTGAGCGACGACTGTAATCATGCGTTTGTGATAGGTAGATTGACTCAAGTTTTTCAATTTCTTTGGAAATATTTCAAAATAACGTTATCACCTATGAGTGCTTCGTTCCTTCGCTCTGCTGCACTTCTACTAATGAGGAGGGCTTATTAATTTGCGAAAAGGTCTAACGGAGTGTGCTAATATATTTAAATAAGACCGTTCCTGCATGGTTACCCAGATATATATATATATATATATGTATGTCCTACAGTATAGACGCTATTTGGTTATTACGGGCATTTTCCACCGTCCCTGCGAATCGCAAACGTCAGCCATTGTTCTAGAGGGTGCGTACTAACCATGAATTTTACTTAGCAGAGTAGCGAGTGCAGACAGATTAAACATACATACGTTCATTTATCCAGCCTGTACGAAACCTTTAAAAAGACTATTCGCGTAATAAGAATTTACAGTACTGCCCGTAAACATTGTAAAAACGAAATTCGCAGCAGCCTCTGACGTATATCTGTGCGACACCGTATCCGATTATCTATATATATCTATGTATAATGAACTATCTTGGCAGTCCTCGTTTATCTCTAACGTGTCCCTTAACGCTAGAGCAAAGGCAGCAATGTACCTAAATACATTGCCCGTAAATTTCTCTAGTAAATTCGAAAATTTTCGACCTGCAACAATATAACGACGAAATTGGCACAGCTACTATCTGTTGGTCCCGGTTAACCGCACGGTAGACTAGCGCGCAATGTAAGGCGCTTATACTAGGATTAGCAGTCGAAATGAAGTGAAAATGTTTGCCAAGAGTAAGACAGGTCGCGCGGCTCTAAAGCACAATTGTCTAGCTCGGCATTATAATGTTTACGAGAAGGGGACGCGTAGCTACGGTAACCTGGATGTGTTATAGCTTGGTCGGTGGTTGGCTGGCTGGCTGGCTGGCTGGCTGGCTGGCTGGCTGACTGTTTTACATACATCCTCGTTCGTAGCGTCACCTGAAATTTGAAATTGCTACAAAGCCTTAAACCAGAACGAGAAGCAAAAGCTTTTGTTTGCGTTTCATGTATTTATTGCGCTCGCTTCGGTACTTTGTTGTACGGAATTGTAGAGCAAATTAAAGGCGCGTATCCACGCATCGTGTTGTAACGCGATATAACCTAAATCTTTCGATAATCCCTTATCTATACGGCATCATTAAAATAACCACAAAGCTATTACGCATTTCGTCCGTAATATGTCATATAAAGGTCTTTGGTTTCAAAACCGCTAGTCATTTCAAACGTACATGACAGATCTGATACGTCTCACGAGATCACGTTTATCATACGTTTCGTAATATTATGCGGTTACAAAGAGATTCAATACTACAATCACAGTGCAGCCAGTGCGAAAGAACAGTGCGATTATAGGTAGCAATATTGGCGAGAATATTGGAATTGTGTTTCTTTCTTTGTCTTATGCACGTAAATGCCCATAAGTCTGTCCCTTTCGCACTCACGTTAGGTGCAGGGTATTAGGAAATTTTGAGGATTAACTGCTCCATCATTTTTTTTTTTTTTTGATCAAATTAACGAATTAACAATGTTCATCAGGAAATTTTGTTTAATTTATACAATCAACAGAGCGTTAACAAATAATATTATTTATCAGAAAAATTTTGTATACAATTTTATGACAGCTGTCAAAGACTGACGTGTTTAGGCGCATATATAAATATACATGTATGTGGAGCATCTCCGAAAATTCTATCGCAGAATGGTATGGATATTGACCGGATATTATATATACACACAACTATTGGAGATGCTCCATTATGCAGAAAAAGGATTTAGTTCCATTTGTAATTCAGGAATCTAATGCAATTATTCACTTGGTATTCGTTTAAAGGATTCCAATAAAATTGTGTATCTAATCGCGTACACGATCCGCAACGAAAACGTACGACGGGTCTAAAAAGAAGTGAAAAAAAAAAATATTTCTAGGATTAAAAGTGAATTTTTTAAAAAGCAGAAAAAGTAAGGCCTTTCATAAATTGTAGGATGATCGCGTGCACGTAGTTATTATTAATTTTCGGAATATTACATTTTTGTTCAAGCTCTTTTATTGGGCTTAACACGAATGCACGTTAACGTGAGTGATAATAATGCTTACACGTAATTCTACAATGGTTTTGCAAGTTTCATACTTTTTGCAGCACGCGGCTCAAGTGCGCAGGCGCGGTTTTACCTCCTTTCTCATTTCACCCGTATTTCTCGTTGTATCTCGAGTAATTTCTATCGTCCGGGACGACAGTTCATTAAAAAGAGGCGATGACGATTGCTCTTAGTCTCGTTCACCTTCCTCGCACTTTGCAATGATAAAACATGGCATAATGAGATACGACGTGCCTATGTTGATCTTTAAGGTGCAATGGCTTTGGAACGTGAAATTTTAAAGATACGTGCGTTTATGTACCATCGATTAAAAATATCTCGTTTGTTTTCTAATTGACTTGTCAAAAAAAATAAATATAAAATACACGCACGTTAACGTCGAAAAATTCTATTATTCTTATCGTCTGTATTGCACCGAGCGAGATTCCTAAAATAAAGTAAAAAAATGGGAACCGAAGGTAATCGATGACTCCCTGGACGATCTCCTTGTGAAATTATAATTTTGCCAAGGATATCGCCTGGGGTAAAAGTAAACTTTAAACTCGACCGAATAAATTTTCTTCGAGTCACCGCGAACCTGCCGGAAGGAGAGATGGTATTTGATATCGACATAACCGACCCTTGAAAAGTGCAAGCGAGTAAGAAGGGAAAGCCTAGAGGGACGATGATAGCTAGATGGATATGATAATGGTGGAAGATGAAAAAAAAAAAACAGAAAATTCTCATAACGATTCATAAATATTTTATAGCCCTTCTTTAATTGTGCAATTGAGTCAAATTCAGAGAACGAAGAAAGATATCCTCACTCCGAGATGAATTAAAATTCACGTTAACCCCGAATGACCCTCTCGGGTTAACTTAATGTCGGTCACTTTCATCGCGCTATGAATTCTCCGCGAAGGTCTTAAAAATTTCATTGAGAAAACTTTCGATGCTTAATTCTATCCTTATTGAAATAAGAATAGACTCGTTAAATAATTGTACAGCTAATCCGAGTGCTTATTTGCTTTTATTAGCTTTGGTTAGGTTAGGCTGCACTATTTGTAAGCCACGAAAGGGCACCGATCGTATGGCAATTGGCCTTTCATTGTTTCCACTTGTAGTTTCAGTTCGAATTACCTGTAGCTACAAAAGGACAGAACTCACGTCGTCTATCGATTTTGCTCAAGCAGTGTTATCGAGCTTGGATAACAAAGTTACGCACCAAATTTTATGTACGGTGCATTTCGCTTTCAAGCTACCAGGCGGTCGAGTTGCAAGTTGCTCTGGTAAATTTAACAAAGTAGAAGTCCGGTTATGGACGGATAGGTTCGCCATAGTTAGTTCTATTCCCTGTGAGCGAGCCATAATATTAGTCGTTGGTTTAACCTGGTTACACGTTCAGACTTAGTTTTCGAGAATGCTTGACGGCTAGTTTCTCAAATGAAACGTATTAGCCAACGAATTTGGTATAGTTGACAATCGTTATATTTAATAACCGGCAATAGGCTGATCAGCCCGTGGAGCAATTTATTAGAAAATTGCGAAATCTTTAGCTAATGGCGACGACCGATCTTCTAATATTGGCACCCAATATCGATTTTGAGTCACTAAATCAATCGTAACGCTTCCCTCTAATGGTTTTATATTGGCAAAATATTTTGGACCAATCACGGTAGCACGTTGATTCACAGTGTAATTTACAATGATAATTAACGACGATATAATTTATATAATTTTCAGGTATTTAAAAAGTTATGTTATAAATTATGACGCAATACTAGTAACATTAAGTGCCGTCTGGTTATAAATATTATCGGAGAATAGAATATCTAATAGCGATAGATATATTGTATATTTTACTATAAGATTCTAGCAAAGGCTCATATCCGTCGTGATGATGAGCTTTTACAAAAACTACACAGCTCAAGTCACAGTAAAAGTCAGCAGTTATTAGAACGAAATTAGATTTCTCCGTCGTCAACTTCCTCCTTCTTGTTCGGAACCGCCTAAAAACCGTAGCTCGTAATCCATTTGGCATCAGAAGTACACGAGAATGCAGAATCGACGAGTACCAGCAGATAAGAGAGCGGAATTTTTCGCGTGAAAAGAAACCACTCGACGAGTGGAAGTAAGCGACGGGGCGAGAAGTAGAATGTAAAAGAGGCAAAAGGGGCTTCAGGAGGAGTAAAAAGTCGAGGTCCCGAGGGTCAACCAGATTGGCCAGAATCAGTGGGGGGAGAGTTGAAAATGGAAGTATTTATTGGCACGACTCCAAATGAAAATAGGATATTCAAAGCCCAGAAATGGCAGTAGTTCCCGGAGACGCTTTAAAGTTCTCATTAAGCGATCGAGGTCTCTGGGACACTTCTGTGTCTCATTGTTCGCTTTGTTTGGTGTTTACGCCGTTGGAATATACAGGGTCCCGGGATGAGGAGCGGGATGGAGCCAGAGGATAGAACGGAGGAGGAGCAGGAGGAACGGGGACACAGGGTAGCTTTCATTAAGCTTGCATTGTCTCTCCACCGCACTGTTATCGCCGAGTGAATAACTTGGAAGCTCCGTCGTCGCACGTCCTACAGTCGACGGTGCTTCCGGCAAGGCGTCTACGGCGACCCCTGGAAAGAGCCATGGGGTCCGCGAAACCCCATTGCGAATTTGATGCACCCTCGATTTATTTCCTGCTCCCCGATCTCAGCATCGTCTTCGTTCCCTCCCTTCGACTCGACTCCCAATGTGCCTGCCGCTCGTCACCAGAGACAAGACATTAACGAGCCGCACCGGCAATAACACCGGTAAACGCTCTAATGGCGTCGACGTCTACGAGCTCCCGCTTTCGAGCTCACTTCCGCTTTTGCTTCTGGGAAATAGTAATGAATGCCTCGCGGAAAATCTCGACTGGCTCTCCATTAATCCCTTAGCGGGTTCAGTTCTACGGCTCGACTAATTGCCAATAAATTTTCAGTTTCGTCCCCACCCGACGTGAGCCGACTCCACGTTTTCCCTCTTCCTAACCGACTATCCGTCCTGCTTGGACGGCTTGATGGTTATGTGTTTAAACCCTGAAAGATTAATACACGGCAGGCTGGAGAGACAAATTATAATTTTAAGTAATTACATGTTATCTATATTGAATCTGTTGTTCACGGAATTTCATATTGTTTTTTATTTTTGTTTCAGACACTCCGTCGTTTGCGATAACGAGATTACCCGGATTTGGTATACCGATCGTCGAGGGTATGTCTGTCAGTCTGAAATGCGAGGTGGATAGCAATCCGTCCAGCTCACCAATTTGGCAACGGGGTAAGCAAAATGGCTGAACTTTCTCTCTCTCTCTCTCTCTCTCTCTCTCTTTGTTTCGTTTATTTGGTTAGCTGTAAACCTCGATGAATTCGCCAAAGGGGAATCCCTGTATATTGACCTGAAACTATCAGCGGAACGATCGTAGAACCGTGACGATTTATCGTTCGTTCGCCGGTTGCATTTCCGGCGATTCCCAACGAATGAATGTATCTCGCTGTCCACATACTGGACGGCTACCAATTATTTTCCATAGAAACGTTAAGATACTAGTGGGTTACGATATTCCCTTATCGTAAACGGTGTTGCCATTTATTCTTCTCTGTCCTTGCCTTGTACAACCTACAATATACACCTATACGGGTATGCGTGTTTAAATAGTTATATGTTCAATGCAGAGATCGAGTACACGTATCCTAATCACTGTAAACACTCTAGAGTCCCAAACCAAACCAAAATACGTCGGTCTGTGTACCAACGGCAGCTTCATAATGGATGAAGCGACTCCGCATTCATGGCTACGACTACTGTTTCAATTAGCTCAATGGTATACTGTAATTACATTATTTCGTACCACCAGCAGACACGAACTGTTGCACGAAGCACGAGGCAGGTTGACTTAAGGATGCAATTCGTATGAATTGGAAATTGATATTTATTTAAATATACATATATATACACACACACACACACAGATATCTTATAACTCTAGGAAATTAACGGATGGAGAAAATTGTTTTTGGATAATAAATGCAAAAGTAACCGTGGATATCTAAATATGTACAAATAAATATTTATTCACCGGAAAAGCTCTTACCACGGCCAACCGCAGCTCGTAGTATAACGGCATTCGTAAAACTCTGAAAGTTTATGTCTGCCGGTACTTTTAGTTTCCTCTACTTTTATTCGATGCTTTTCTTTCGCTCTTTTTTTTCCCCCCATCGTTTCTTCGGCTCTTTCCGCCGATTCTTATGCGACGTTCTTTTTATATACATTTTTTGCCTTTTCTCTCTCTCTTTTTCTCTCCCTTTACACAGATCTCAGTCACTGTCTCATAAACCGATGATTACTCGATTGCGTCGATCGGCGCGTTTCCACGTAGCGACGCGACAAAATTTCACGAGTGACAAAGTACAATGACGTTGCATTGCCGAGAAATATGAAGTCGGAACGTAAACTTGGTGCTTTCGATAAAACACAGCAGGTTCCTACGATTTTCTCCCAGCAGTACCTACCCGTTACCACTGCCACCATCTTCCCTGACCCAGCGCACGACGACATTAACCTACATTCTGGTATTTGTGCAATGGTGGTAATGTTGGGGTAGTACACAGTATGTACACCAACCTATATATATATATATACACATGTGTGTTACATGGAAAATATAGAACGTGCTTTGCGTAATGGTTAGGTACAGCCAGACATTTCGTACGGTTGGCAAAACTGGAATTAATGTTTGTTCTAATGGATGTATCGCTCTGTGAAATTTCGCGCGACGAATATTTCGGCAATGAGAATTGCCAACGTGTCGTCTACTTGTCATCTTCATTGCCAGATACATCCTGACGAGGGTCCCTATCGGCCTTGCAACGATACCCAGAGACGTTCCTATATAGGTATAATAGAAATGCATCCCGTTTTGGCAATAGTCGCGTCAGTGCAAATTCCATGATACGTGACGTCACAGGAAACGTGACAAAAGTACATAATTGTTCGTACAAATAACATCGAACCTGTTGTACTGTATTTTAATTTGTTCTTTGTCAGATTTAAAAAATTTTTTTATGTCTCCAATCTCTCTTTTATTTTGGTCTCTTTATGTTCAACTACGCCGGCTATCTCGTTACTTCTCTGTTATATCGATTGCCGTTCGAGCGGCAGCATACCGCTTGCTGCAATACTATTCTGAGTACGTATTAATCGCTGGGCCGGTTGTTCCATTCAAACGGATTAAAAGAACGAAACGTTTCGAGGGAGAGCTTTCAATGTAGCTAATGGATTTTAAAACATCAAATGTTGATATACGTTACTGATGAATTGATACTGACGTATTTTTTGACCTATTAAAATATTAGCGCGGATCAACCTTTTAAGTGGGGCTTTGGAGTAATGGTTAAAAAAAAAGAAAAATTGATACATGCACTAAATAATTAGGTTACATCAGATAGAGAAAATTGAGTTATGAGTACCGAGTATCGTCGTACCGCGTGGATGATGGTAAAATCGATGAAATTGCGCATCTACAGCCTCCATCAAATAACACTTATTATTTCATTATATTGAGTGGCTACGGCAGCTGCTGTACTTCTGGAAAATTTTATCGTTAAGATACCTACATGAAAAACCTGTGATGGATGTAGTGACTTTACTGGATAGTTTCTGCACAAAAGGAATGCCCGAGCTTCTAGACTTTCTTCTCTTCGGTTATAACGAGTAAGAAGTTTGAAACGAGGCGCACTCATTATTCATATCTCACCTGGGAATAATGTCGTTTTGCAATACCGCCTTAGTGGTATCAATCCTGCCTCACTTTTTGCTAACGATGCCATCTCGCTATTTAACTGCTTGATTTGACAGCTTGATAAAGTTGGCAATTTTTTTTTTTTTTTTTCAAGTACCTCAAAATTGCAAATTATCCAGACAGTAGTCCGGGGCAGATACGATTTCATGGATAGGTTCAATTATTTGGATTATTATTATTACAGGCACAGAGTACGAGTTCTCCCATTAGGAAGATATTCAATTAATTCCGCTTTCGTGCGACAGCGTCTGGATTTTACGACGTCGAGCGTCGCGCCGGTCGCCTCGTGAACTCATCACGCCCGATCGGCCTTAATCTCCATTCATAGAGGCAATCGAGTGATTGCGAATAAATTCGCTTTTTCGTTTCGCGATATCCATTGCAATTAAAATATTTAAATATATTTTTAAGCACGTGACGACGCCCGTACCTTCGCTCCGAATTCCTTTCCCTTTGCAGTATATCAAATTTCGTCTTATTCGCTTCCCGTCTCTCTTTTCCCCCCCTTTTTTTTCCTTTTATTAAAATCTTTTCTACCCCGGATTACCAGGATTCGTTTCGACGCCCGCCGTCAACCCTCAATTTCGACGTTCCTAAAACGACGTCATGCCAGCTCGTCCGATCGTTCTCTTGGAAATGAACTCTAGGCGTCATGGATTCACAGGTGCCTCTTCCTTTACTATAGAATATCGACTTTCCTCCCAGCGATCAATGAATGGCCGCCTCGTACCAAAGAAGCAAAAAGCCACGAATCGCATCTTCCATTCGAACGACTTACGGTTAAGGATCCTCGGTGAAAACTTATTGTCACTGACGTTCCTAAAGAAACAACTCCCTCTCCCGTTATCTTCCTACTAAAAGAAAAAAAAAAAAAAAAAAAAAAAGTAAAGTACATAAATTCCAACCAACAATAACTCCCAAGACTCTCTTTCCTCGCGTTAACAAAACCTTCATACAATTTCCTATTTATATCGCGATACAATTCCCGGACTTTCAAAAGTTCCTCCTTCAGTCCACTCTGTGTACGTAAAATTACGTATGGCCGTTCAGATGTGCCCAAATCCCAGAAAACGCTTATCGTTAGTATGCCTACCCGATACTTACCAGCATAACGTAACGTTAACGTTTCCAGTCTCATTTCTCTCTTCATATCCACTACGATTCCCCATTCGACTCCAGTTCGTTTGTTTCCACGCCAAATTGCCCGAACGCTCGCAGTAGCCTTCGCAATGGCAATGGAAGAACCAAAGGAATAAGAAAATGTCGTGCTTTTTGGCCAAGTCACGGCCTCTCGCTATTTCACATAGAATGGTAGGGCATCCTGCACAACTTGCTATAGATACTGTTAACACAATCGAGCGTGCCTTGGCAGCATTGCTCTACCCTCCTTTTATAAGGATATCCTCTTATTCGAGCCATATGAAAGTTCGTCCAGTACCTCACTATATCTATTTACTATATAAGATACACGAACGATCCTCTCGGCCGCTTCCTGTTCATCTCATACTTTTATGTTGAAAATTCTCTTCGCTTTCTTTATATCATTCATACTCTACATCCGCACGTACCATTATAGTTATATCCCCCTTTCGTGTTTGCCATTGTCCTACATTCTACGCAAGCATTTCGGACTGACGAAAACCAACAGCTGCAACCGAGAGTCACAAGGCAAGGTTTCACATACGTATATGTATATGCAGGATACGAAGGACGTATGTGGAGTATATTATTGCGCATATACCTAGATGCTTATATACATACCGTGTGATACATATCTCCCGTTTTTCGATATCGAGAAGAGTCTCGGCTTTCGCATCGCTTCTCGGCCTAGTTTCTTTTTTGCTTTTCTTCCTCTGGCATTGTGGGTGCGATTAAAAAAAAAACTCAGAATCCATATACGTTCACATGTATGGGTATGACGTGTGCACTGGGGAACAGACGGTGGAATGAATAAAGAGGGGGGGGGGGGGGGGAGGAGGGGCTATCCGAGGACGCCGCAACGGCTCGTGAGCTGCACCGATTTCGTCTCTAATTAACGTACAACACTGTCGTTTGTGTTACAGACAATGGACCACCTCCAGTGGAGCAGAGTGACGATGGATGGTTGAATTTCACGAAAATTACTCGCGCCGAGAGCGGCTGGTACAAGTGTTACACGCGACACATGCTTGGGATTTTCACGAGCATCGGCTACTTCCTGAACATTCGATGTGAGTACGATGGGATCGTGGATACGGGATGCAGAGAAGTTCGTCTTGCGGAGGAGCGGGCTGATAATAAAAGGCTGCTGGCGGATGCCTTGCCTGAAAGTAAAAAGAGATACAGGAAAAAAAGCAGAGGCGTGCGCGCTGTAGGACAATGACAGAGGTTGATGGTTGGGAGAAAAAGAAAGGAAAAGGGGGGGAAGAATTTTTATACGGAGGCGAAAGAGATCAGTATTATTTTTCTTGAAAAGCGAAAGGATCCTACCGGTTCCTTGTTATCACCTTGTGTTCTGCTTTTTTTTTTTCTTTCTCGTTTCTCGTCGGGGGGGGGGGGGGGGGGGGGGGGG
>JASANN010000233.1:1400900-1496351 GCA_031762395.1 Calameuta pygmaea | reverse complement strand
TTTCTCGGAACTCCCCCCCCCCCCCCCCCCCCAAGACACTACGGTGTCTTCCCTTTTCTTCCCACCAAGTGTTTTTTCTTTTTTATTTATTTCCTTTCTTTTCTGTTCGGCCCTAACGACTCCATGAGGCTTCGTCACGGTTCGTTAGAAAAACTAAAAAAAAAAAGGGCAGAAAATCCAAAGAGTGAAACTAGGGCGCTGTCTTTGGGTCTTTGTCGAAAACGCGTGACGGTTCCAGCGATAGTTTCTACGTCTGTAAATGCAGAAGCATTACCGATAACCGGAAACCGCAGTCATTTGTCAGGGACGGAAACCACCGGGCCAGCCGGAAATTACTCGTACCTTGTCGTGAAAATTTGCAAATTTCCTCCAGCCCTTGCACCGCCTCGCGCCGACACTCCGTTAATACGTAGAGCGCAGAGGTGAGGAGCGGAGGGGACGTTGAGTAAATAGGATTTCGCACTACTGAAATCCATGTCCGTCCTTACCACTTCACCATCTCCAAGGCTCATCCGGCGATCTGGAGGATGGAAGGGATACGGTAGGTAGGCTTCCGAGCGTCTAATCTCCACGCAATTTAGATGGTTGGAGTATAAACCGTAGCGTCCTTCGTGGAATTATCGATTACAAGCTTCGCACTGCCTTAGTATATCCAAGCGCCTCAAGGATAATCTCATCTAGGATAATGGAGCAATAGTTCCTATAGAGAGTCCGACTATAGCGCGGTCGACGGTAAATTCGAGTGAATTTGCAAGAACATACTATACGTATGAACGGTACCGGAAACTTATGTCCAGGAAGAAAACATGACTGCAGACTCGCTGCGTTCACTAGCTGTTAAAGGAATGCACAAGGATACGGAGCAGGAGAGTCTTTTGTCGTTATTTTTTTATTTTCATTGTGCATCGCTTTCTTTTTCCTTCGCCTCATTTCTTCTCTCCCCTCATCGTGCACGTACCACCGTTTCAACCCTTTTCTGTGTTTACTATCGCGTTACCATACCGTTTGCTTGAAAAATCCGAGCAAACGATGAAATAAACGGAAAGCGTAAAGGGTCTTGTCCCGATGCTGTAGCACTTTGATCCCTTTGTTTTCGAATGGGCTGAGCCGAGGGATCAGTCCGCTAACTCAAAGAACTTCTCCTCTCGAATCCCCTTGTGGCACCATTCGTCTTTGATTCCCAAGTAGCGAAGAGGAGAGCCGCACAGCGCTCACAGGGCTTCCTCACTCCATGGTCCTGTGTGGACAGAGCTTTAGCTACGAAGCAAACAGAGACGGACACGTATAATTCCAAGTAGAAATCGAAGCCAAACGGGACGGCAGTACTCGAGGATGAGGTTGGGACGAGGACGAAGAGTTGTGCCAGAGTTCTCTCTCTCTCTCTCTCTCTCTCTCTCTCTCTCTCTTTCTCTCTCGACCCCAGGAAGCTGAAGAAAAGAACGACGCCAAGATACCGTAAAAGTTTATCCCTCGTACGTGCACCAGATTCAAATGCGCCGACGAGGATTATCCGAATGACGAGAGTTTGCCACGGGATGACGCGGATGCATTCGTGAACGCGCATATCAATAGACCGCTTGCACGTGGGATATACCGATATCTTCCTTTTACTCGTACGAAGATTTAGCGACTTGACGAAACCACGTTTGTTTGTTCAGGCGACCGTGACATAAACTTCTCACTTCGCAGAGTGGAATTAACCTTAAGTTGTACCTTCAAATTGATCCAGATGATCCAGACTTGGAGACGGAAGCTGAGGCGCTCAACGGGGAAGCCACGGATTCACGAAAAATGGAAGTTCAAATTGGCGGTGCGGTTACTCTCGAATGTGACGGCGGATGCTGGGGACATGGACCAGGGATGGAACCTGTCGGTGGGCCTGGACCACTTGCCCTGAGTCGTGTTGTTTATCAGGAAGCCGGTGAATATCGATGCGTAGCTCCTGATAGAAAGATGCAGGATACCTGGCGAGCCCAGTTACCTTATCACATCAAAGTTACCGGTAAGTTTCTGACACTTATCAGACTGTATTATAATGGTACCAGTAAGCTCCAACACACTATACGTTATACGTATAACTAAAGCGTCAGAAAGTCAAGCAACTCTCTTATCCCACAGTCTGTCACGCGACTAGACAGTCACGACATTACCTAGTCAAATCGCTATGCTTGCTGTTCGCTGTGTCGTTTGCGGCACGCTATAGAAATCCGATAAGTCAACTTACCGTACTTGTTGCCTCTCGGAAATGATGTGATTACGCTCGGGTATCACTGACGTGTCTGAAATGCCACCGCGTAAGGTACCTACCTACCTAGTTTACCCCCACGATACAAATAGACGGGGTATAACCACTAGCGATCATATTTTAGTCAAGATTAGCGCAGGGTCCTAAGAGGTCAGATTCAAAGCGACATCAGTTTCACTTTGAGGGTCTTATTAACGTTTAGATTCGTAAGGAGATGTCACCTCAAACCGATACATAAAGTCAGCTAATCGGAGAGAAGAGAGGATCCAGTGACGTCACACTGTCAAAATGCGGAAAACCCCTAATCACCATAGATCCTTTATTTGCATCGTGGTCGCCTCTGTCTCAGGTGGCAGCTAACCTCCTTAGATAAGCATCCACGTCGCATATCGTATCAAGGTAGTTTCACCCAGAGCATTGCTGTAACAGTAATACACTTTCAGAGGTATAATCAGCGCACAGTCTCTGTACTTCAGTGCACTGGGTAATAGAAGCTTCACGATGCAGCCCCAATTCCTCCCGTAATCGCTTCCTGGCATTCACCCTATAAACTGTGCGTCAAGCGAATGACGAGTAGTCTGTGTGTGTGCGTCATAACGTGCGGGCGCACTCTGAACGTTTTCACAGGGTATCTATCGTCCACTTGGTCCATAGATATACAGCCACGAGAAAGCGCAGTGATGCAGTCGCATCCTACTTCGGGCAATAGGTTAATTGAAAATCTTTGCGAAGTTGAAGCGAGAGAGGATAGGAGGTGTATCCTTTGAGAATGGGTACGTCTCATCGGTTCAGGACAGGGACCTGCGGGGCCGGGGGGGGGGGGTCTGGAGGGTGTAAAAGAGAAGCGTCCTTTTTATTTGATGAGACTCTCCAGGGAGTGAATACGCCTTGGTGGATGAAGGTTTTCGTAGAGGTTGGCGCTTTCGAACTTGCTTCCTTGCCTTTGGATCTCTCGGCTACGCTGTATGTAGGTGAAGGAAAACAAGTTTATGACATGGAATGGGAATTGGTGCGTCGTAAAGCTGGGGGACGGCTTACGCCGAAGACATATTGGATGATGCCGGCCTGACGTTACTTGATAGGACAAAACGGTATTGGAAATTGAGAGACTCGGGGAGTTGCAATTTTTTTTTTTTTTTTTTTCGTTTATACATTCGACGTTCGTGATTCGGATTTGTAAATTTTTGCTTTTTTTTCGTTGAGTGCCAAGTGGACGTGGAATGTTGGACAGAACGTATGTAAATGAAAGAGAATTATTTGACTGAATTGATGGGGATCGGGATGGAAGGGTGGATTTTGAATTTTTTTTTTTTTAATTTTCGACTTTAGTGATAATGTCCGTTGGTTTTTTATACTCGATTCTAGTATGCTTTAATGCTATCAGCTTGATAAAGGATAATAATGTATGAGAAATTAGTATTTTCACTGTAATCTATATACGTATACTCATACTCATGAAATTACATTTAAATTTTCCATCGATATTAATATTTAATGAATAAAAATTTTATTATATTTGTTATAGCAATTATTTGAATTCTGTTTAATCACAGTATTGTGAAAAAATTTATGAAAAATATAGCTAATAATAAATATCTTGATTGTTATCGATAATTGCAATTATTTTCAAAATTCGATAATTTTTCATTTTCAATTCTACGGATAATCAACTTTCGGTTGACAATAGTTATAATATATATATAGTATATTACATTAACATTTTACTATAGTTATAATCAACATATTTAGGCATTCGGTGAAACAGCAACTTTTTTCACATTGACTTTCCCATGACTGTTTATCAAATTTCATAATATATCAGGAATATTGCAATTTTTACAATCTTTCTCATATTGCTACGGGACTGACCAGCGAAAAGAATATATTACATATATCGTTGCGAATATAATACAAATTGGTTCTCAGGTTCCAATTGATAGGCGTTCTTTGACGGACTACGCCAAAAGGTTAATTTCCATTGAGCACATGTCGCCCACAATATCCGAAGTTAAAATTACGCCAGGAACACTGCATGTTAAACGATTAATTGTTAATCGGATATTAATGGAATTTTTTTCAAACGATAGACACGTAACAAATGAAACCGGTCTATAGTCTAAAAAGTAAATATATTGCAAATTGTACAATAGTCCTTGGCTATGAAAAATATCATATGAAATTGGAACCAAGACCCTGATGACCACTCACAATTCAATGACCATCAAAATTTATATAGTCAAATAGAAAGTTAGATCCGGAAAATTCCGTTAATCACCTACGATAGTTTCGAAAAATTCCGATCAATCAAATAAATTGAATTCAAATTCCGTTCAATATACATCGAATAACCGATTGGTCGTAGCCACATTGCATTACAGGATACCTATGCCAATCTGTTGCACATCGCCAAAAAATGCTATAAAATAAAATAGCACAAAGTACGAAACGAACATGTGACATGTTCCAAATGAATATCGTACCTTGTACACAATTGTGCGCGGCACGTTTGATTTTGATTCATATTCCCGTTTTCGATATATCACACAGGAAATCGAAGGACTGTTCGAACTGCTCGAATCTCATCGAATATTCATCCAGCTGGTAAACATAACCCATTCGGGAATCCACTGGTAACGTGTCAGTTAGAGAGCCACCGCATAGAATTGGTGATAGGTATATGGGATGCATAGAGGCATTGGACATCAGAGCTCGTTAAATCCTACCAGACTCACCGTTTCTCACGGTGCTCCTATTCTATATCCTATCTCGATCTCTAGAAATTATTCGATTAAATTGAGGTCGCACGCAAGTAGGTAGAACCGCGAGTATACTCGCATTACAGAGAGATTGCCTGAAAATACTTGCCTCGATCTTCCCTCAAAGGAGAAAGACGGTTGAGTAAAACATGTGTATATATATATATATATGTATTTGTTATATATTATTACAAAATCTTATACACTGTTGTATATGTATATATACGTATATACTATATTCGATACTCTGGCTTGTTCGTGAGATAACTCCCGATGGCTACGTACTTGGCTGAGAAATTCGAAAACCGTGTTTTCATAGTTTAATGTATTTTTCTACAGCGTCGACTGCTGTATGTACCGTCTCGGCCACAATCGCACTTCCCAATTTCCAATAACTCACTTGACCCAACGGTACATGACCCTTTGAGAAATGCGAAACTCCAGTTTTCTGGCACTTTCCCCGAGGGGAGTATGATTGAAATATGCGAGTCTGTTTGCCCGAGCGATTGCAGGATCGGCGAAGAAGATGAAGCATCGAATAAGAAAAGTTTTTAGTCCATTACTTACTTTTTTTTTCTTTTAAATTCACATTAACACGCAACACAGATGTGGCATCCGATTTAGACATATTTTAATTTCCAAAATGCGATTCGATTTTACTCCGTTTGTACCTCTTTGTACCACTTTGAGTTTTATTTTTACGTCAAAGAGTTCGGAATTATGAAGGGGAAGGGAGGGGGGGGGGGGCTCAAAAAGCCGCTAGCACCCGACTTTGAATAATTTAAATTCTATTTGCAGGGATGTACTTAGAACCGTTTGTACCACTGTTCATTTGGTTTCTACACCAAGCGGTACGGACACAAATGATATTCAAAATTCGATACGAAGATAACTCCGTAAAACGATTCTGTTTTCTTCGATCCCAAGAAAATAGATCCTAGCATCTTTTATGTTTTGATTGGCTGCTGCGATATTTTCGAGATATGAGAATCACATCTAGATCCGCTTCCTCGATGGACAAGCCGTCACTGCAACTTCCTTGCGCCCTCTGGATCGGTAAGACCGGCTCAGTGAATGTCCCGGGTAGTTGGTTTTCCCAGCTGTGTCCTCCAGTTTGGCGCGTCGTGTCGCCAGGCCCGTACTTGGCACTCTTGGGGCCCGTAGTATTGAAATTATGACAGGATCCTTTCGGATCCGCTTGAAAAACCAAAAAACATTCTCACAAGGAAAATAAATAAAAATTTAGCAAATAATACACAGTTCACGAGTTGCCCCACGATGTGGGGAATCGCAGGATTCAACATTTTCTAACGTGCATCCCAAAATGCCCACGTCACAGTACACAAGTACAGCGCGCGATCATACAGAAGCATCATTTATTGAGATAGTAGTTTTCTCAAAATTTCACCCCGTTTGCGCTTTTTTTCCGATGAATTTCGTTTATAGTGAAAGAAGTCCGTTATCGTCAGCCATAGAAAAAATAATACAGCGCCAGTAGGAAACCTCGCTAAAAGCTTCGGCGGGCTATTCAAAAGCTATAGTGCGTGCGTTTTCATTTGCAAACGCATTTTTTTGCATCCACACTTTTCTTTATGAAAAGCTCACGCCATATTGCAAATATATAAACATACACAGATATAGCTTCGAATGGGTTGATTAAGAGAAGAGCCTATACGCGCGCGTCCATATTAGGTAAATCCAGAGAGGGATTAAAAGGGGGGTGGGGGGAGGGGGGAGCGGAGAACGTAAAGAAAGCCTTGCATAATGTTCACGATATACCAGAAATGAGTCAGCTTCAAAGCTAGCTACCACGAGGAATTTATTAGAGCTTTTGTACGTACGATATGAAGTTGGTTATAATGGTATAGTAACTCTGCGATAACTCTTATCCCTAACAGGAATACTTGAACCAACGGTTAGGTATAGTCAGGTGTCTATATGTATATTCTACCACATATATATATATGTATACCAAGGTAAGGTACGTAAGTCTTCCCTTTATTGTGGAAAACGTTTTATACCTGGCTGTTTGAGCTTTTCATTAAAAGCATGCGTACACACAAATCTCATATAACCTCAAGAACCCCTCGATAACCTGCAATATTTCCTAATTCTCTAAAACCACATTGAGAAAGATATCTAGTATCTTGTCCGCGCCGAAGTATAGGTTATGTACGTGCCTAGAAACCTGGCGACTTGCATTAATGTAAACCCGCCCGAAGGAATGTCCTTCAGAGTGAAGTCGACAAGGAACTTGAACAGAAAAGCAAAGCTTTCACGATAAAATCGATAAGTTTTCCGTCTCTAAAGAAGCTACGGAATTTTCCAGTAGCCGTGAAATAACTTACGAACTGCAGGAACGTCGCCGTGTGGACTTTTGTGTTTCCTGCCGAACCTACTCGTAATACACAGAGCTCGTTAGGAATTTTCCTGCTTACTATTGTACGCGTATGATCAGTTAGATACAACATACTATACATAACGCATATTATATACACAGATAACCTAGTCTGGTCTGTCCTATAGTAATACTATGTATTTGCGCCCAATATAGGATCCAGAGTTATACGCGGAATTCAATAGTGCGTAGAGCCTCTCGGATTCACAGAGCGATTGCTTATTTGCATGGCTGATAAAAGGAACGGAGTAAATGACTAAATTAGTTAGGGTCGTATATAAGGGTTTGCCGACGACAAAGGGCTGATTACGGGATCAAAGTGTAGGGATGGAAAGGCGTGGTCGGAAAGTCGCCGAGCGTCTCATCAGTAACGCCAATAGCTCACGGCGTCGTCGCTGGATATTTTTCAGCGCGAAATCATTCTCGTTAAGGGTGAGATTAAACGAACTAGGAAATATGGGAATTAACATCCTACAACTACCCTTTAACATTCTGTCTTATACCTTCGTCAGCTCTTTTTTTTTTCTTCTTCGTTTACCCTCCTCCTGTGCAGTCCTCTGGGAATTATCTTTCTTCTCTCTCGCTTTAGCCACCGCCCCCCACCCCCCCCCCCCTCAATGTCTAGTCAGCCAGCTGTTGCGAGGTCTCTGCCAATTTCGATACGCAATCGTTCATCTCCTGTGACTGCTCGTGATAGTATGCTAATGTGATATCGACGCTTCGCCATGCGTGCCAACTGCCAAGTGAGCAAGAATCCCTATCAGTAGCGCCATTATTGTATAAAAGCCTTTGTTCGAGGAATGATTCAAAATTAACTAGAGAGTTTTTCGTCCTTATAATTAATTTTTTCTCTCTTATCCATTTTCTTCTCTTTATTAAATCACTCCGGTTCTCTATCTTTTTTGTTACTGGTCCAGATACAAATTCTTCGTGCATTTTACGTGCACGCGTCGTTAGTGGATACTCGGTCGGTAAAGTAGAGTGACATTTAAAAAATCCTCTAGTACCACAGTGAGAATTGTATATTATACTCGGATTTACGTGGAACCTGTTAGTTTCCAGTTTGCGTTCGACATATAAAAAAAAAAAAAAAGGAAAAAAAGGGAATAATGGGAACCTACCGAATCGCACCCCTGAGAGTCACAATGTTCAATGGAAGCCGACCTCGCGTTAACAAGCCCGTGACGTCATCGGATACTAAAACCCCTTTCCCTATACAAAAGCGGCTTGTATATTCACGAAGTAAAACGAACGAATGAATTGGAGAAAAGTTGGGTCAGAAAATGAAAAAAAAAAGAACTAACGTACACCACACCCGACTGCGTGTACAGTAGTACGCGATGTCAACGCTTTGTCAGTCTCGTGAAATTTTGAAAAAAAAAAAAAATTGTCTCTCCCCGAAGTTCTTGAATCAAGAAATCCTTATTACAAGCTTTCATCTAGGATAATCCCCATGCCGGCGATCGGTTCGTTAATCGGCAGTTTCTCTATCGACAAATGAAAGGAAATGTATTGTCAGTGGGTCAGGGGGTGGGAAAGTATGGTGGATGTTATTCGGCTTGCCGATGGCAATGAAGCAAGGAGTGGGGATTCTTGGTTAGGGCCAGCAGCGAAGGGTGGATGTAATCATCGGACACCCCCAGGGAAGGAAAGAAGAAACAGGGTCTTCGAAGTCAATGCCTTTCTGTCGCGTCTACTCCCTCGCGACTGAGTCTCGCAGAGAATCAGGCGGGATTACCTTTTTTGTCATTCTTGTCACGTGTATCTCTACCGTGCTCAGCCACCATCTTGTCTCTCGGTACCGTAATAAGAGTCGTCGAGATAGGGTAGGCGAACCTCTACCACGCGGATCAATACCCGATTAATTTTCTTCGAAATTGCACGGATTGTAAACGGGATCGGCGCCCGTTCTTGTCATTGTGCGATGAGTGAGATCGGAATGTCGAACGATAAAGTTCTTTCCCAATGGATTAATTCGAGTTGATTGAACGAAATTTTAATGTCATTAAATTCAATATTTAACGTGCAAACGAATGATTGTCACACGGGAGTACAATAGCGAAAAAAATTTTGAATTTTTTTTCTTTGACTCAACGCACGCTACATGAAAAGATTTTCGTGTTGACGTTGAATAAAAATTTTTTACAACAAAAATACATTTTTCAACAACCATTTTGCCTTTGACGATTTTTATGATTTCCCATGGCCAATAGATTGCATCAGCGAAAGATGCACAGAGATACGCGTAAGCGTTGTAACTAAATCTGACGTGATCGCTATGCAGATTAATCAAATTCTAGGCCACAGCACTTTTCTCTACGTATCCGAAGAATATCGCCGAGGGATATTAGATATGCACGGCGCGACGTCGCAGTCATAAATCAATTTGTATCCCCGCTGTAATGTGTTCATAATTCATGCTTAGGCTAACACGGTGCTACGTGCTGAAAAATTAATGCGCGGAAAATAGTCGGCCACTATTGGACAGAAAATTTTACCTCGAAATATCTCCTGGCACTTTGATTCGAAAATGTAAACGCTGCATTTAGCACTCGCTACGAGTGACCGTCCGGGAATAATAATTACTAAAAAAAACACCCAATTAAGTTGTTTATTAAAAAAAAAAAAACAGTCCTGCCCGAAATTGAAATATTGTTTTCATTTTGATTCGTTGATCGAATTTCATCCAACGGCCAAAGCGTCTATCGATAATACATTTTTATTGTGCTTTTCTATTGAATAAAAATCGCCAGGACGACTGACGAGTTCGTTTGGCAATTGACATATAACCAACTCACTAACCATCGCGGGAGATTCAATATAGGCCGATCATGTTCCGGCATTATTATTTGATCGTAAACTATTGGTTTTGTCGATGCGGTTAATTTAATGCACAACCCGACGAGTATTTTGCGTGGAAAACTAGCGAGCCCGCTGGGAATGGCGAACGGGCACACCTGGCCCTACGTGATTCCGCATAATAATTTAACACTTGACAGACCGTTATCACCTCCCATCGCAATAACGCTTCTTTCCTCATGACGAATCATAAATTGATCAAGAGCAAATAGCTATACTACGATTGCCTAATAGCTTTTTTTTTTATCGCGTCTCTCCTTATAACAAATTCCCAATATCAAAATAAATAGTCAATCGTAGAATTCACGTTCGACCTCAAAAACTTTAGTCGCGTTCAGGAACCATCGATATATACATTTTCTTTGATCTCACAGTTATCTCTCGTGTCGACCTACATCCAATTAACAATTCAATCCGTATTGGACCTAGACCGGATACCTCTGTGGAGAAACCGCAACAACCAATATCCTAACTCATATCCACATAATGATCCACTGCAACCACAGACAATCTATTCGTCTTATTCAAATCAAAGTTAACCTTAAATAACACATGTATAGCCGAGGGGGCGATAACGAAGTCGTTCAGCTGGCCAATCTCCACGAAAGTACCGTACAAATGTATGATAACAATGGTGATAACTTTATAATCAAAAATAACAATCTATAGGGTGAGATAAATAATTACCATAAAAATATGCCTCCAGTCTAGAGTAACACGTGACAGGGTTATCTATATGGGAACTCTGTCTGACCCATGACCTAATACAAATCGTACATGGACGTAGGTAAAGATACATATATACAAGTAGTAAAGTCCCCGTATCTACCGTAACAGCCAAAGGCGTAGCCTATGTATAAAGCAAAAAAAAAAAAAGATGCAGAGTCTCGCCGTGAACTTTTTTCTTTGTACTTTAATGCAAATTTTAAACATAAGGCTCCCGACGTAACGATGCCAAGCCAAGGATTTAAAGGGGGGCCACGAACTTTTCGGATTAAAATGCGCGGGGGTAATCACTCTTATTTAGGCCAACGAAATAGGGTGGATCCGTGCCTTTTTTTCCATTCTTTTCTGTTTCTTGTCTCTGTTTTACAGAGGACATATCTTAGCATTACACGACAGCGAAATTATTACCGAAAGTCATTCTCGTTTGCAGCGTATAGCGTGGCACATATATATGTATACCTAACCTGACCTCCTGTAAAGTACTATATTTTGCTATAGCGCAACTAGGACATTCCATCATCCTCTATCTCTTGGATTTTATTTTCTCTATATTCGTTGTATCTCCTAACCATATATACCTGTAGATATAGATATACGTACAGCTTGATTCCCAACTTCAGTCTAATGTCCAATACTCTTTTTTGACTATCGTAAAGAGTCCAGATTCGTCAGTCGTTCGCAAAGTCAATGATGTCGCCTCCAGTTAAGATTTACATCTGCAACTATAAAGGCGCAGCAATTTCGTACTGTTTTAAAGTTACTTTGACCTAACCGGATGCTGCGGTGGACACTAGTATATATATATATATATACGTAGTATATATTAGTGTATCCACATGTACGTACCGGTCGATCGATCAGTTTATGGAGTGTGTTAGCAAAGCGTCGTTCCGTACACGTATTCTGCTTGAACTGTTACGTGTACGTGTATACATATATATACATATATCTTACATCGACGTATATCTAATGGTAAATAATCTATGTACAACTTTGAGTATAGTATATATATGTATATATATATATCTAATTATCTATCTAGATTTTTTTCATCTTCTAAGGCTTGTATGTGATAACTATGCAAACTCCTCGTGTCAGCCACGATAGGAAAACTCGCCCTGGGCATCCGAGTGGTCACGAGTGTAGAAGAGCATAGTTTTTTTTTTTTTTTCAAAAAAATGAGAAAAAATTGCTTAATTTCGTTGACGTTTAGGAAAAGGAAAAAAATATGGAAGACTTCACATAGGTGTACTAGGTATATACGTTTCGTACCATTAATATTATATCTTAGAATGTTTTCCTATCTCCGACTTCGGTATTGTTTATACAGCAGGAAATGCCTTGGATGTGCGAAGTTAATCTTGGTTCAACGTGCCTCGTTTGCGTAATGGCGAAATACAAAATTACGCAATGCACCGTTTTCGATTATCGGTTAATCCACAAACAGTCAGGTTATCGTTGATTGACGTACGTATAGAGAATCGTTACAACAGCTATAAACAGGGCGAGTGCGCACTAGTGAATACACGGAGAGTCTGAGCCAGGTTATTAGAATGTTAGAAATGCGATAGACGCGGTTTGCTGGTTTAATGTGCGAGCGATCGATGCCAACGCGAAGTTTACTTGGATATAAAGGGAATTCGATTTTAGTAGCAGATATTACGTGAAGTACGGTATTTGAGAAGGAATGGCTGCCGGAACTGAGACTCCCGAGGCATTTCCTTATCTTCATCCCGACGATATTTTCGATGTTAGGCGATCCCTAAAACCCGTAAATCCCAGGACGTTGCGCCGTCGCCAATATATATCCGGTTTCTGTGCGTGATGGAGGTGAGTTTAAGGGTGGTTCATGGGGAGCGACAAACTAAGGACAAAGGACTGCCTATTTTCCATGCGAAGCAGGTAAAGTAGCAGCATCGAGACGGTTAACCCCATGAATTTAGTATAAAAGAGGTTACGCGCTTGTTCGGGTTTTACCCTCTAGCCATGTATTTGCACCAGGGGAAGGTAAGGTGGTTATGTATGGTCACGAGGTTAGAGGTGAGGCAGTGGTCAGTTAGATATATGTGTATGTATATATATATTGGACTGGTGTTAAATTTCAACGGCGCAAGAGATAACAGTAATCTGAGGAGGCTTCGGATCCAGGAATGGTGCTGCTGAAATTGAAATGGCGGAAGAAAATACGGTCGACGGTTGCCGGTATTGTCAGTCTCTTTCTCCCTGGGGAATTGTAGGCTATGGGGATTGTATATAGTCTGGAGGGTGGATGAGAACGTGGATCAGGATGGGAGAGGCTATCAGGCATATCAGACAGTCGATGCGCCTACTTGGCTAATGAAGTTGAAGTCGAGGCTATCTGGTAACAAAAAATAAAGCAAAGAGACTACGGCGGCAATCAGTAGAATTTCACGGTAGATAAACAGATTGCTTTTCTGGATACACTACAGTTTCAATTTAAGATTGAAAACTCCCTGATAAATATACTTTGTCTGTGTATACATATATATTTATATAAGATTCTATATAGCTGATCCGATACGACCTGTCAGCGATGCTTAATGCAGTCATACTTCTCGGATGGAGTTTCGTGAAAATTTCATTAAGCTCGATCAATCACGCTCCATCTAAATCCATCCATCTTCGCGCTATTGGTCACTCGAGCATTGCCCTAAAGAGTGGATGGATTTAGAGTCCTGCTGGTGGATTTAATGTCCCAACGTTTCGTGGCTGAGGAAGTGGTTCGGATAAACGACTGGGCGGAAGAAGCAACGGCTACAGCCATGGGGGAAAATACGAGGCAGCCGTCGAGCCTATATCCAGTCACCCAGCCAAATCGGATCTAAGCAAAGGCTTTCGCGGATACGCGTCTGACCCAATCAGCTTTCCCGATTGGGCCCGCCTTGACAAATTTCGGACTGAGCCATTCGAAGGGGAACCTCTCGATTTCAAGTATATGCAGCTTCATGGGGATTTCAACTACGAGACGATAGAGTGGTGGTACTTATTGGTGGGCCCTCGAGAAATTGAGGGAAAGATTCAGAAACACCCTTATTCGAGTCACTCGATCGAGCGCAGTCAGCACGTGATGTGGTCGATGTATTTATTTCCTGGGGTTGCGCGGCTCCCTTCAGGGCTGCTTTTATTGAGACTACTCTCCGGCTTTATTCCCTTTACGTGCTTAATCTCACCGGTAGGACTGATAGGCCCTAGTTTCTATGTTGTAGCGTTCAAATTATACTCCCGTTCGAGGTTTACGTCAATGGACGGTTTTACAAGTGATGGAAACAAAATCTCAAGTCTTAGTCTTGGGGTTTATTAAGCGAGGAGAGAGCCGGGCGCAAAGCCTTAGGAACCAGATATATCCGCTCCTGGCGAATATACCGATTTTTGAAAGTATCGGCTTACACCGTCCGTCTCGTATTACCTGGATTCTTAGAACAAACTCCAAATTCATCTTTCGAATTTTTAACCCCTTGATTTCAGCCTTCCGACAAGCAAAATACGCCATGGTGTCTAAGACATTCCTATCGCATTCCCTCATCCCGATTAGGCCCAACCCTCATAACTATTATCATCCCCCCCCGGAAACCTGTTCGAGCGCTTTACGATACCGTTAAATTCTCCATTATCACCTACACGCGTGTATGCCTTGAATATTTTGGACAACACTGTGCACAATGAACTACGTGAATGCATTCCATTGCATACACGAAATTGCCCTTTCCACATGACGTCAGTATGCAGGCGAAACCGTATTGACTGTGTGCAAGCAAACGCTCGAATGGTATTTCCGTTAGAAACGCGACACTTTCCTCGCGACGACCTCGAGTTACGTAGTCGAAAATCGTTTTCCTCGCTACCTCGTATCCTTCGTAGTTTCCTCCACGGCACCATTCCCGATAGCTAAAGGCGCGTTTAGAACGAGGCGAATCGAGCCTCGCGACAGTCTCGTCTTCTCTCGTATAATGGCCTCCCACTTATCCTTATATGCGTCTTTCAAGTGTTTCCAAACGTTTCAAAGAAGCTGTTCGTGAAACGAAGAGTTATCGTTTCCACGCGCACACCCGGTATACACACACACACACATGTATCGTAGCTTTACTCTACAACCCTCTGCTGACGTTTATTTCGTGATTTTCGTTCCTCGTTTATAATTATAGCCGCTGCCAAGGCACGTAAACACACACAGCTGGAGAACCTGCCAAACACTATATAGGGCTGTGATAAAGTGACGAGGAAAAGGTCCTGGACGTTTGTATATTGCCGTAGCAGTATGACAACATGACGTAACAATATATTCCAACGTATTACACATAGCACGTCTACACCCTATACCAGAGCAACGTGTATCCTTTGTCTACCACTCTTTACGTCTAAGCAGGCCGACTCTGCTTATCTGGAAGCAAGGCCTTGTAAGTGCCCCCAAGGGATGCCGGTTTACGAAGGTCTTCAAGATCTTCTCCTCTCTAGCTATATCTTTTTGGCAAGCTACCACTCGCCTAACCTATACGCCAACGTAATTTCCTACCTAAACCCAACCTAACCTCTATGAAAGCATACGAAGGATCCTTGACAGCAGTTATAGCGCCGGAAGTCGCAGGATCATAGGGAGATCGGTATCCGCTAACAAAGCCAAGATTTAAATCGAACACCGTGCACCATCGTGTCACACTTTTTCCACGTTCCCTCGATGTTCCTCGTTCGTCGTCTTCTCGGCTTTTATTTCTACCCTTTGTCTCTCGACTTTTCTATGCGCGGACGCCGAGCTATACAGATTCGACGCCGTCATTGTTTTACGGACCGATCGATTTCACGTTCTCCATTCTTTCACGACAGTTTTTCGAACGGACCAGCACTCGATATACTTTTCCGCAATATTAGTAACAAGTACATTTGAGATCCTATAGACACGTCACATACAACTGCGGGTGGTTATTACCTCCCGAATAATTTTCACCAACAGAGCCATCTGGAAGCTTTTAACTTGACTGGCATACGTTACTACGTAAGCTGTAATCAGGCACTGTTATAGATAACGTTTGTTAATCTCTTGCTACGCTACTGGTTTTTATATTTGCACACATATTGGCTGCCACTCGTTTTATAGCCTCGAGCAGGGATATTTGATGGAAAATGAAAGCAACTTTAATCATGCTGATGTTTTTTTTTTTTTTTTGAAAAAAAAAACTGTAATGGATATCTGTATCAGTGAGACTTTGGATAGTCTTACGTAATGCATGTGACAATTCAATCACTTTAACATGACATGGATCCTGATTATTTCCGAGACGTTTCTATTATGGAAAATTAATTTTACACGAACTTTACGAAGCTCTTACTATCGAGATACTTTAAGTTTAGTATCCTGTACTGAGTATCCTGTCGTTGTTCATTGGACCGAGAATTTCCCGATACAAGTAGTAGCAGATAATAACTCGATGAAGTAATACAGCGAAGTAAGCTGATTGGTCAGTCATTTGATTTTTGTAGGTTCTAATGTAAAATTGAAGACTGAACCTTGAGACTTATGGAAAAATGACATTTTCTCGATGCAATCGTCTAGGAGGCAACGATTATAAAAAATTCTTTAGGTATTTCCCTCGTTTTTCCTCCTCGAGTTTTCAGATAATTGAAACTATTTAGGTTAGCTTGAAAATTGTTTATTGATCTTATATTCCCTCGATAATTTCAATTCTTGCTCGTCCGTGCTCATCGTTGCGTCAAAGAGAAGGTTTTGCATCTCGTTATTTTTACTGATATAAAAGAAAAGGATGGAAAAATGATATATTCGTAACGCAAGAAAATATCATAGTCTGGATATAAAATCTATTAAATTTATTATCGATATCAAGCGTTAATCGATCTCGTTGCAAAGTCAAGGTACCTCAGCAGTTCTGTTCTCATTGATACAGTTGAATAATCAAATCATATTGAAATTCCTCACGAACCATTGTTATGAGTCAGATGCATCTTTTCATACCTAATATTTTTTTTTTAACAAATAAAATTGAGTGTAAATTTTTATTTAAAGGTGTCATTCGTTCCGGCATGAAGAGTTGGTGCACAGGAAGATCGATTTACATTAGCCAATATTATCGAGTCGAAGCATTGTAGATCATGAGCTTATATATGTATTATAGCTATGGACCGATAATTGAATAATGGAAATTTGTATTGGATATTAAAATCGGTGAAATAGTAAAAAAAACAAGCCTACCGTGAAAACGTTTAATTTATAAGATCATCGCTGCTAATTAAAGTATTTTATACGATTAAGAACGGGGGGTTCCCCTGAATATCCCAACGGCGAAATGTAATTAACGAAAAGTCAACACCAGACAGTCTGACGACCAATCAGAATTCCCATACAGAGTGAAAAGTCACATTCAGTCGTACCAAACCTTTATGGCATAACAACGTCACCAGACGAATCTCATTGCTAGTCGTGTCACAAAGGTGAGAATTTCCTGAGAAAGTTCGTCCAAACTTTTCGCGGTATGTGACTTCGAAGACGTTCGATGAAGTAGATATAGGGTGCACGGGTACCAACCTATCCAGAACTAGGTCCGCCGTAGTTTCTTCTTGTTGGTACGGCAAGGAAAATACGAAATTGAGTTTCGTTGTAAAAACGTGTAGAGAAGGAGACACCCTGCACATAGGCAACTCTTATACCTAGCTACATACATAATATATCTATATATCTTAAACGAAACCAAGTAAATATACAGCTTCCGATTTTCTGTAGTAAAACGTCCGGTAAACTGGTCAAGTGAAAATGTATACGTGTATATACATATATTAGAAAGGTATATAAGACATGTACACAATATATCAATATATCGATACATAAGCGATACAGTAGAGTAAATTGATTCGGCTTGACGTAGGCGCAGGGCCGTTTTCGAGGGGTGCACAAACGGGGCTGGTCTAGTTCTCGTTTCCCGTAGCGAGCCTAGTTCCGTTTTCGACCGTCCCGTACGTCGAACAATACCGACTCTTCGAGCTCATCCATTCATCGACAGTGGGAATATAATATCGACAACTCCATTTATATTCGGCTCGAAGCGTCACGTAGGGAAAAATGTCAGGCATTATTTGTATCCCCGTGAAATGGTTACGTAAAGCTCGCACAGGTGCGATGTTTGCCTCTACCCTGTATCGACCGAGCGGAACAAAGCATAAAAAGGTACGGCACCGGCAAAGAACAATTGTTAAAACCGGAAATACTCGAGGGGCTCCCGATTGCTGTAGTTAGTGACAGTAATGCACTAGATAATGCCTTCCCCAGTGTCGACGCGTCGCGACGCTTCAAAAGCATACAGTACTTAGCAAGAAGTGTCCGTCGAGTGCGCGTTTAAAGTCAGAAGCACAGATCGGAAGTAAGTAATGACTTTAATTGAGGTTAAAGAGAGTATCGCGTAAATTTTTTTGGAATTTATCTAATTGAAAAAGATTTTTTTTTTTTTTATTACCTTAAATATAGGTATACGCTGGCTCCAACAGGTACCTATTCGGACTGTTAACTCCTGCAATATTTCTTTATTATCATGGATTTCGTTTTATTTCTTTTTATATCCCAAGGTTATGTATAGGTCCGGACATTCTGGGAGCTTCAGGGAACACCCTGTATTGCGTATGCATGTCGTGCCCTGTACGGCGTGCTAAGGGAAGATGATTCCGACGTCGGCGATGGTTTGCAAGGGGGATGCTGTGAAAGCCTGGTCTTCCTAACCCGTGGAGTTTGGACCCGACGCTGCTACGCTGCATTCAAATTGTATTTTCCTCCTACGTAGATAACTTTTCGAATATTCGATTTTACCAGGGTTACCGCACGATTCTTATGTCGCATATCTATTGGTAGGAGCCCATTTCTTTGTGATCTTCTTTACCATATCAGCTATCTCTGAAATTGATAGAAAAATCCGTAGGTGTAAGGACGATTGGTAACTTTTTTTTTTTTTTTTTTCTATGTCCTTCGCCGTCATACGTAACAAATCCTTTTTTCAAATTTGCCAGATAAATTTCATTTTTAGTCTTTACTATTGGCTCCCTGAAAATACACTGAATAACTTTCACGCTTTGGACACGGCGATAAGACAAGACGGTTGCGTTAGACTTGCGTCGTCCGTAGGATCAATAAGTTACGTCACTACTTTAATATACGGAATCACATTGAAATTTATATTACGTGATATGCGTGTTTTGAAATCTTTATTATTACCGATCCGTAAATCAATTTCCATTCCAACGTCGAATTATGGGGCGAGCAACCCTTTAGCTTCTTACTGGCCTGAATATATTGATAACCTCGAGGAAATGGGATGTGAGGATTTCAGTGGGGCTTATCTTACCGGATATTTCTCATCCCTTACTCGTATACCCGTATTGTTTGAATTTATAATGATCCAATCTATCGACCTACATTCCACGATCCCGTATGGTCCAGATGGAAATAACAGTTTCCATTGAATTTATAAAAGTACACGTTACGAGACAATCGAATTAGTCTTTAACATTTTTTTTTTTTACGAAAATACAGTATTAGCATATTTTACAAAAAATTAAAAAAAAATGAAATTTGCCAAAAGCGCAGAATTTTTATAATTAGCGAGTAACGTAAGTATTAGAGCTTCGTCTCGATTTATTGAAAATTTACGATTTCTTGATTGGATACGTTTCAGGGGATAAGAAAGTTATATCTGCCCCTATGTGACCGAGCGACGGAAGAAACTTATCTACGGTATTCTGTAAGCTCTTCTGAATTCTTACTTACTTCCTTCACTCTGGCACAGCTAATCGGCAAAGAGTTTTCTCGAGAAATTGCCCGGAGCTTTTTCCTTTACGACAATTGTTATAGCGCACCTTGGTGCATCCGAAGATTCGCCATCGAATGCATACCCCTTCCGGTCTCATCGCGTTACACCAGGCAATTCACCCTTTCGATACCTCTTATACCCGTTGATACCTTCTATACGTGTATATACAAAGACATATATAGATATATATCCACGAAATTGCAATAGTTTCAATAGCGCTACAGTAACGCGCTCCATAACTGCTATCCGGAAATTTCCGGATATCGTCTAACGATAAGCAATTTGTCTTGTTGCCGGTCGGAGATGGTTGCGCGCGCATGTGGCAAACTTAGATGGGAACTGATGGCTCCGAACTGCGGAAGCGAAGTTAGTCCCTCTGGGATTTGTCCCTTTCGAAAATCTCGTTGTACCGTAGGAACGCGACTAGACAAAAGAAAGGAAATTGCGTCGGGTGTAGAAAACGATCTATTGTGTGAGAGACAATTACACGTAGTACGGTGAAAGATAGTGTAAATTATATAAGAATTTAACTTGTTCGACAGACACAACCTGTAGTTTGACATTTGAACGAGTACGTCATTGGAATAGGTAGGTTAATTATTTTTGTAATTAATTTAAACTAAATTACGTAATGTCATCAAGGTGCGACGTTACTGTATGAAAGTATCGCGTAATTTGAAACTTGGAAAATATTGACAATATTATAACAGAATTCTGTCGCCAGGTCTTAATTACGAGTCCCTATCGTTTTCCCAAACGATTACATTCCCAAAGGGTCGCTTCCCTGAAGATTCACATTCCTGAGTGACTGACTTTACGTGGCTACGAGAAGTTCTACATATTCGGGAAACTGATTTTTATGGAAAATGATTATAACAGGAAAACCACGTTATGGGAAACTGCCCATTGGGAAATATTAAATTTCGAGAAAACGACTACTCGGCAATATAATTATTCGGAATACCGATAAGGATCCTTCAATCGCAGACGCACAAAGGACGATCCCCTCCCTCGCGCTTCGTCATTAACCTAAATCCTAAAACACGACAGTGACGGGACTCGGTTATTTTTTCACTTCTAACTGGCAAATACGTCGATATTTCCATAAAGAAATTCCTGTCATTCTTATAAACCAGAATAATATTCGGTCTAACGGAGCCGATATTCTAATAGGATACAGTAACGTTATACGATAATATCTACGGAAAATCAGAGACAGCGCGATAGCATTGACAATAAAAGATATCTGAAGATTTTTCGCAATGCGGAGTCAGAGAATCCTCCTGTTTCCCAAGTAAGCGTAACCTTTCGTATCGTCGATTTCTTTTACGCTTCCTCTATCGACGCCGCCTGCTTTACCGTGAGAATACTAAGAAAACGAGGTCGGACTCCAGTAAACTTAAAAGTTAGCCCGTCGGAGTTTCCAGCGGTTAGTTCCGCGAAATCGACTTTGTGTAGCGTAGCGTATAGGTAGAAGTTAGCACGGTGCGACGGGCGAGAAGCAGAAGGATAGTATTAAGTACATATATATACACACATATACACATATATAAACCATAGATATACATAAGAACCAGGAAAAGCAAAGGAAGCTGGATACACGGCGCGTTCATTTAAGAAACTCAAGAAGATAGTGGGCTGAGGGAATGCAAGTGCACGTTAGTACGTATGCAGGTAATGACAATGCAGCCAGTCTAAAGCATACGGAAGATGCCACTTGGCAACTATTGTCCTTATCAGAGGTACGAGGTGGGGGGGGGGGGGGGGGTGGAGGTTTGTGGTTGGGGAAAGATACGATATATCCAGGAATGGTTTTGAATCAGGAAGACACCCCTATTCTATGGGACGAGTGGTGGGATCCCTGGCACAATTACGGAGATAACCCCGTTGCCCTCCTGGGAAGGCCCCCCCGGCTTGGTACGGCCCTGACTCATTGCATATCGCCCAAAGCGAATATACGAAAATCCCGAACGAAATAACCCAGCAACGAAGCGCATTTGTGTTAACTTAGGACAAATTGAAAGCTCGAGGGGGACCTTGCTCCCAATTTGTCTCCGGCGATACTATTTAGTTTGCTAAGGATTCTGCTATAGGCTGTGGCTGCCAGCCCTCTTCGTAACTACTTCTAACGTACATCCTCTCTTATATGTATAGCCTATCTTTCTCTCGCTCTCGATTTACTACCGGCTGTGACAATGGCTAAGGGTCTTTGTTATATTGCTTTTGGCAACTAACGCGAAATTCCTTAACCTTTGCTTGGTTCGAGCAGTCTGGAATACAGGATTAATTTGAAATATATTTCAAAGGACGTCAAGTAAACCACGACAGACTATACAATATGGTAATTATGAAGTGTATGAAAATTTTAATTACATTAGGATTATTATATTTTGATATATTGCGTAATCCAATATTTTCGAGTTAAATCGATTGACACTTAATTAATCACTAAATTGTATTCGAGCTTCAATTGAAACCCAACTGGCTGTTAGGATTATCGTTACTGACGTCTCTTATGGGCTATTTGTAAGTTACAAACGAATTGCTTAATTGCCTTGAATCCTAAGCGTACACACGGTATATAAATGAAGTCCAGGAACTATACGTTCAGTCGTACCTACGCTTTGGCAATTTTACGCAAAAATTGCTGTTGAATAAACTGGCATTCAGGAATAAAACAAATGGGCCGATCACGTTGTTTCGTGCATTTGGTCTTTTTCGATCGTTCGCTCGAGAAATTTGTCCTCGTTTGTCTGGCTTCGGCTAGCTGGTTCGTGTCAATATTGCTGTGCCTATTACGCGTGACATGTCAATGAAGCAGGGTACGTAAAAAAATACCGAAAAATTTGTTTTCTCAGGTATGCCGATAAGCACGTGAAAAGTACGTAAGCAAAGATACACTTAAAACAATAAAAAACTACAGTACTCGTATAACCTCCTTTACGGGCTTTTGGCAAAACTTTCTTTTTATCAGGAGCCAAATAAATGACATTACACCTAATACACCGTCCTACGTACAGCTGATTTAACTTGCTAACCGTTTCAGCGGAAGCTGTACTCGTTCCAAAAACTTTTACGAAGTCACTGAGTAGCGTTCGTATCGATAAAAATGTCGATCCCTTATGCATTGGGTTTTGTTAAAGATTGGGTACAGCACCTGCCAAAAATTATTTTGCTCGATATTCACATTTTACCTACCTGACAATATGCACTATAACGTGGATATAAAGTTTAACAAGCTGCGAGTATATCTTCTGACGATTTGAACAGGGTGCGATAGCAAAAATTCTTTTTATAAGAAAATTTATGCAATTTAAACGTGTATTTATATACGACCTGTATACGGTTTTATATTTAACGTCAGATAAAACCACATGTGTTATTCCAGCTGTGTTTACGTGTTGCCATTCTCATCCCAAGATACATCCACAGCTACACGCAATTTTCTTACAACTTAACAATATTGTAATGAAACACACGGTACGGTTGATGAAAACGCGAGCAGGTGTTGCGCTCACCACAACTCCACAACGACAGGGCTTGCTTGGCTTCGCTATTGCGAAACAAGAACCACATTCAAGATATTCGAGCAATTTCAACGTAGGAATATTCATGAGCGAATGCCTAGCTATGCCAGGTACTGTTCTGCCTCTATTCACGGTGCAGATGGGCCGCCGTTGGCCGAGGTCAGAAAGCTTGCTTTACGAACCAGGAAATCCATGCAGATGAGAGAACAGATCCAGACTGCAGGATCCACGCTTCGATTAGACAACTTGTTAGGTTATCAAGTGTCGATTTGTGTCCTTGAAATTTATCATGCCTAACCTATACATGTCTAATGAAAGTCTAGTGAGGTTTTAAAAGCAAACGAACTATTATTCACTGTGATGTATATTTTTTTTTACTTTTTTCTTAATGTCGTCCACAGCAATCAAAAGGTTCGGAATATTTGCACTTGAAGAAAAATTTCTTACGATAGTCTGTTAGGAAATTTGTGAATTGTTATTTACAAATCCGAAGTGGTTTTTATAAAACTTTTTCTGAAACTTCAAATATTGCATATATTTGTTAAGTGCGCTAAATGTATAGTGCTTGCGATACTATCGTCTGTGTAGAAAGTAGGTCGGAGCCACCTGTTATGCATGCTTAAAAAAAAAAAGTCATCCTCGCGATACTGGTTTTACATAATGTACTTGGAAATGATAATTTTATTATTTTACTTTGTTCTTGATTTTCTTGTTTTATTTTTCTTTTTTAGGAAAACCTATGGTACTTCCACCCTTGCAAACGATGACGGCTAACGAGGGCGAATCACTGGACGTTGTGGTGGAATTTTGCGCGGCGCCTTCTTACACGAAAGTTTTATGGTTGTCGAAGGAAAGTGTCTACGTACCCGGCGCTACGGCTCGCGACGGCGTTCAAGCACTTACGATAGAGGTAAGTTTGTTAAGCGTTGTCGAGCTTTGCGATTTTGAACTCGAGCGAAAATATTTTCTTCAGCTGTTAACGTCCTGAATGGCAAACTGCTCGCGGAACCGTGAGAATGGGGCTTTATACGAGTTTTCGAAATTTTCAAAGAGAATAGAAAAACGGGATATGAAAAAATGAATCAAAGCCAATGGAGCTTAGCCTTGCAAAAAATTTATCGTGAAAATTTCGACTTTCCATGATATTTTTCTCACAAGGGAATAACGTATTCCTCATACGTCCGACATATGTGCATCGTTCAAGTCGCTGTCCAGTAAAACCTCGTAAATTGCATTTAAAAGTATAAATTCAGGTTCAGGGAAAAAAAAAGAAGATATTCCTACGGGATAGACTCTCCGTGTATATAGTACATTTATACATAGTACAGTAAATGTTCATACATAGCATATAATATACTATCAGTTCAGCCTGTCGATTCGAAACTCTATGTTTTTTCTAACTCTTGCGTATACATAATTTTCAGTATAGACTGTATACTATGATAATATGATGGCTATCGTGTATCTAATTAAACCGATAAATTGCGTCGGTCGGAAGATCAAAGTTTGCAGAAATCCAGGATGCGTTTGAAGTTATAACGTGGCTACGTAGTTGTTTGATTTTCATATTCTCTTGAATAATATATTAATGTTCGGTAGGTACGTAGCAAATGGATTCAGGGGTTGGCATATTTAAGGGCTGAAGAGAGAATCTTGAATAGAGGACACAGGGAGGGTTCACGATGATGAGGATCCTTCCTATCCCAGACTAAGGGGGAGCTGAGGGGTAAAGAGAAGTTTGAAACGCGAAGTTAAATGGAGCAAGAAACTGCGACTCCTTCGTATATGTAAAGAGGAACACGAGGAATGAGTGTGAGAGAGTAAGAGAGATTTAAAGAAAAAAAAAAAAAAAAAAACAAGAAAAACCTAAAGGTTCAGGCGTCTGTTCGAAATCGCTCGGAATCAGCAGATGTGCGGAACATTTCAATTGAATGAATGCTTTTAAAATATTCTCAGACTAGAGTCACGGAGGCGTCCTGGAATTCGTTACGCGAGAGACCGTAGATGTACGTCATATGGAAGCTGGGACACCGTAAGGTATCGACAGTAGGTTTAATTGCTTCCGTTTTCGCGACTATCGCCATCTTGTTTATTGGCGTTTTGATTGTTGCGTCATCGAGAGACTTATTGATTTTTTGCTCCAAAAAAAATTGTCAAACTACGCTATACCTGTTTTTGGAAATACTCGCCGCGCAACAGTAAATTAATCCCGACGACTCGTAATTAATAATTTTTTGTTTTTGTTTACATCCACGGAATAAATGACTGCAATTTTTTATTTTATTTCTTTTTTTTTTGTCTGTTTCAGGACGGTGGCACGGAGGCATGCTTCAGGACGGTTTTACGTTTCGAAACTGTCCAATGGTCGCATGCCGGTGAATGGCTACTGCTGGTCCGGTCGCCGGAAGGGATTGCGGACGCTTCCGTTTTACTCAACGTGACGCGAGCATCCGGTTACAGCCACGCCCACATCCGATCACTAAGTTTCCCAAACCTTTTTCTCTGTCTAATCCTATCGGTACTCGTACAGCGCCGTCGTTAAACTGCCGGTTCGCGTGATATAGAATAGAACGAAATCTCTCGACAAATAATAAGGCTCTCGGCGGCCCACGACGGCTCCTTTGATAAAGGGAGGAATACCGGTAGATAAGAACGATATCCGCCGGAAGTGAAGTGCGCTGTAATGTAGATAATTACTTTTTATAAAGTGGAACCCTATATAAGACAGGTGGTTGCTAAGATCAGTATTACGAACGAATTTAATTAACGTTTAAAAGCGTATAGTGTTAATAGACGTGTACGTAATAAATTGCTATACGACCACGAGACGCGAATTGATCGTATACCAAAATGAATATAAGTGAATCTCGAACGGAGCCAATTTAGAAATATAAATTTATTCTAACTGGCGCAAAACTAATGACACGATATTCTTAGTATCTAAACGTGCTTACGTTGTCGCGTCCATAATCGCTAATTCAGTATTGGCCTCAGACCTTCCCGGCTCGATCGGGATATAATTCATTACAATTTATAGTATATTCTTATATATTGTTGATCCTTACAGAATATTATCAGTCATCATTCTTCTTTCTCTCGTTTACGTATCCTCGGAATTCTTATTGTTCTTATACTTGCCTTTATACCTACCACCTCTGGGTACACAGATATTCACTGTGCAAAGAGTCGATATAGATGATCAATTTTTTTTAATTGATTGGATAAAGGTGTCCTAAATAGAAATAACATATGGAAGAATAACCGTGTATATCGAAACACACGAATAACGAGGGTCCTCATTTCTCGATGCGGGCAACGGCAAATCTTTAATTAAATATATTCATTGACTCAACTGGAATTACGACTGTTTCAATTGTACCGTAATAACGTAACGAGGTGTTGCTAATTGTTTAAGGGAGTACAATACATTTATACCAAGTTTCACAGGCAGTCTCGCCGTCATCGAGTTTCTGGTAGTTAAGACAAAGGAATTCGGAGGAACGTCATTCCCAGTTAAATATAAAATCATTGTGAAGTAATTGGACTCGTTTAATCATAATGGGGGAAACTGTATTCTATGTAAAAGTAATAATTTCGCATTGTACATAATTGTATAGATAATTTATACGTATTATGATTAAATGAAACGTTTGTATTGTCGATTGCGAGAAATCTTTGAGATTAATTAGAAAGGACTATATATATATATATACACATATGCATATATATGTGCACGATGCGGTGAGATGAAATTTTCTTTAAAGTGGAAATTTTACGTGCAAACGCCTTCATGGAAACTCGGAACGAGTCCGTGAAAACGAAACGGTAAGGAAGGAGGCAAAACTTCATGGGGTAAATGCTGGAGAATACGTCATCGCTTGATGAAAACTTACCGTGCTAAATATTGTAGCATGGCGCAAGGGCGAAATATTATTTACGGAAGTGACGTCGAGTATTAAGGATATATAGGTAAATGGATAAATAAATTGTTGTATATTATATTATAAGTCACTAGATTTTTAATATGTACATAGGTCATTGTATATGTATGGGCTATTAGACGATATAGCCCTGTAACGACTTATGTAGGGACATTGTTAGATAACATATATTTATTATTCGTTGATATATTTTTGTAAAGTTTTATTTAGTTATAGATTCCTCTCTTATCGTCTCGCTACGTCATCTCGTCCGGTTATTATTTTGCCCATCGGCGGTTAATAATAATTTTCCCTCGTTGCTTCTTATCAACGTGAATCTTTGTCATTGATGTAATCTGGTTGCGTAAGAGAGACAGAGAGAGAGAGAGAGAGAGAGAGAGAGAGAGAGAGAGGGAAAATTTAATTCTTGGCTGTCATGGGCGTATTTTTCATGAGCAAATAAAAGTTAAAAAAAGTAAATGCTATTCAATTCGGTACCAGGATTGCATTTTTGGTATATCTGTTTTAATTAAAAAAATTTTTTGAAACCGAACAAAGACAAAAATTCATTCAACAATTTGTCATATTAATATTATAGCATAACAGAAATTTTTTTTTGTACATTATCCAATCCCTCCGTATCTTGTATGTTAATGATATTGCGTGTATGAATGGATACGTTTTTTCCATGTTTATGACCAAAATGATTTTTAAAAATGTGGTATTACTGTTCGAGTCACGAGCGTATTAACAGGTAAGATTTTCACCCTTGTAAGACTACGTATTATAGTTCTCGTAATGTAATCTTGTAATGGCAGCTAATAATTTGCGCGTTGCAAGTTGCGGTTATCATTAAGGACAAGTATGTGTTCTAAATAGATCTAAATATTGCGATTCCCTGATATTAATTTATTAAGGAGAAATGGCTTTGAAAATTTTCATTTTCATTCAAGATAACGTTCTACATTAAATCAGTGGCAGGTTATACATTCGTGCGTTACATGTGAATAGGGTTTAAACGGATAGTTGAATTATATTCGTTATGAGTCATGGACGCGTTTCGATATATATGTGTAATAATGATAACGTATCTCCTAATACTCGCTCAGATGGAATTAAAGATAATTGCGATCTATTGTTGCGCAAATATATATATTTTAAAACTTGTATCCGTAATAGGAACAGATTTGGCCGTAATTGTAACGTGTAGTTTTGCACAAGATATTGTTGAAACAATTCATTTGACGATTTGCCACTCATTATCGTGCAATTATTCGCGCCATAGGGGCGATAATGAGTAACGAGTCTGGTACTAATAGTCATTGCGTGATTTCATTTGCCAAAGAATAAATTTACCGATTGACAGTAGGACAAGCCGCGTTCTGTTTGTAATGCGATTGAACGATTGTGAAGATAGAATTTTTTTTCATTTTTTTTTCTTTTCTTTTTTTAAACGAAACGTTGCGAAATTTCATATTGTAAATAAATATCCAATTTTTTTATAAATGTGTGGTAAAGTCTGCGAACGCTTATTTCGTAAGATATCGGATGCAGGTCTTGTGAATTATTAAATATATAAATAATTAACGTCAGAGACGATCAACGTATTAATTATTTAATGTGACTCCGCATCCGATGCTTTACATGCAAAATGAAAGGATTTTTTGTGAGGGAGGTTACAGACTTGTTAGTAAAGAAAAAGAAAAAAAAATAACAAGGATTGACGTGATCCTTAATTAATTTAAGAGAAAAAAAAAAAATGGGAAAGTCAATTTGTACATAGAAGTACGTAAGGATAATAAACCAACAGATTAATAGATAATTAAGAACGCGTTAATTGTCTCGAACGAACAATACTATTATCGACAATTAAAATGACATTAAAAGTGCAATAGTGTCTCACGATGTCAGGACGTTATTAAAAAAAAAAAATTCCCTAAACCTTCTCCACGTATAACAGCCATACCTAAATTTATCATAATTCCCTAGTAATTTCAGATCGACGAAAAGATAGTGAAACTACGATTCCCTGGAAAATATTGGCGAAAGAGAAAAGCAACGTGAGAATTTGCAAAAACAGTGTCAGAGAAGTTTAGCAAGAACAATGATTTTGTTAAATTTAATTATGAATTAACGTGAAAACGAGCTTAGCTGTGCGAAACGTACGAGTTTCGTTCTTTATGTAAAATGGAATCGCATGGGATATCATTGTCACCAACTTTCAATTTAAATTCCGCGTGCGACGAAAGATTCAATGAAATTTCGGTACACTCAAATTCCCATATTCTACGGCATCCCCCCCCCCCCTGACGTTTACCATTAGCCGAATAGTGGCACTCGCAACTACTATACTTATTATACTAGTATACCCATAACGTCAGAGATTTGATATCCTTACAATTTTTTAGAATCGGTCTACTGGATGCCGTTGAATATTCTTCGTGCGACACGCTTTCTAAACTCTCGTCTCCCCATAGGGTTAGATGTTTCTGTACGTGCAAACTTTTTTTTTTTTTTTCGTATATAGTATAATAGATCCACGTCGCTTCGAATGCCCAGTGCGGTCAAGTCAGATTAATGGCGCGAGCAGTAGTTTGTCATAGGGCATGCCTTTGTATGCCATCAGGCAGCACTCGAGAGATTCCTGCGCAAGATAGAAAGAGACAGAGGTACATCGTCCTGCTTTGAGTCATGACTCCCCTCCTCCTTTCTTCCTCCCCATCTTCCCCCTCTCTCTCTCTCTCTCTCTTTCACCCCTTTCTATTCCCACTCCTCGCTACTAATTCCACCCTATTATTTAGCCGGCCAATATTACACCCTGCGTTTCTCTCGACTGGAGTCCGTCTGATGTCTTAAAAAAAAAAAAACTATCACGTTTTGATTATTCTCCTACAGTATTTTTTTTTTCAATAAAATCTCCTTTCACGAGGTGCAATTTGCGATCATGCATTTATATTGTAAATAATTAGAGATGTAATTGCCCCTTGTGATTGGCTTGATAACGATTGACTTTTCTTCCGTGCAATCCACTTTAAAAACTTTATGCCAAAATCTGATTTACTCTAGAGGCGAAACGAAAAAACGAATTAATTTCATACGAAGATTCGTTATATTATATGTAACCAACGGATACAGTCGGTTTCTGATAACTTCGTACACCTATACATCATTCAAGGTAACTTCGCGGATACGTACCGCCGTGGTCATTCGACGAGCGATGAGTGGATGATTAAAAGTTATGAAAAAATTGATTTTTCATAGAAGTATTTTCGAATGACCTAAACTAATGATTAATTAATTTAAAATGGATATCTAAGGGTGACGTAACACGTGCGCATTGTATTTAAGTAACGTAATATCTCCTCGCCGACGTGCAACGAGAAAGCCGACGATATATTTACCCGATAATAAGAAATAATTACAAAAAAAAAAAGAAAAGAAAAAAATGAAAATAAAAATAAATAAGATTTCGTTCGTTCCGGGGGAAGATTTCTATATTTTTCAAAAAGGGTCACGCCTTTCTCGCTGAACGAACGCGCTTATGTCGCCAAGGTTAGGTGAATGTTAATTATGGGAATAAGTGTAACAAAGCACTAACGCATTCGACCGACATAACTTACTAATCCTATTATTATAAATATAAAATAAATCAAATACCAAATGGCTATGTATTATAATTGCAAGAGCAAAACAATGTTACTTATGTTACAAGATAGTGTTATACTATGGAGTAAACTGTATACGTCCAAACGAGTATTTCCATCGAGTTTTCTGTCTCTCATTCTAATGTCCATTATGCACACAGTACCTACGACTAATCCCATTATCATTCCCCAAGGGCCAATCCACGGTGTAATTAAGAATTAGGACACGGACTACTTTCTTGATATATTCACAAAGGAATAACGTTAATCCAATGATCGTTAATTAAGACGCGAATGCACCGCAATACGGAATACCGTAAGGGGAGGGATAGTACACGGAAGAATCGACGGAAACTCCAGCATCAAATTTATTTCCGTTTTAACGAATTAACCTCGACCAATTAACAACCGGCTAGTAAGAACCAAAGTCTCGGAGGTTGAACCTTACAAAAGCTGAACAACGTCTACGAGGAGCCCAGTAAATTACTCTTAACTTCTTTCGGAGGGTAAAAATTACGGAGTTGTAAGGTTAGGATGGGGCTTAAATCCGCCCCTGCCCCACTTTCCCAGGGAGACCATAATTCTTGGTCCTATCTACACAGAAACCGTTTCTTGGCTGAATCCAACCGACCCACGGGAATCGCTCGTCATTTATTTATTTCTCACATCCGGCGGGACGCACCTGTCATCTGGGAAAAAGCACACGCAAGCATTACGGGTTATACGTGACGGACGAAAAGGGCATAACGTTTAAAGTACTTGAAGATTGAGTGGGTTAAAGAACAATTCTTCTAAAACAGTAAGCGTGACGGTGCGACAGGTTTTAGTTTTAGCCAATCGGAACGTCGCCCTAAAAAATCAATCCCATGCAAGACTTCCTCAATGTCAAAAACGGTCCTGGTTACCTTCGGATAGCAGCAGCGCCTTTCCTTTTCGTGGCAGACTGTCCCTCCTGAGTTAAAGGCGGCTTTTCAAAAGGACATTCAAGTGAAGCCACCACAGCCAGAGGGCAGAAGAAGATTTTAGGCTTGAATGCTAATTTTGAATTTCGCGCACTTTTTCTTCACGTTTCAGGCACGTACCCGTATTATTACTCCACGTGACGTTAACTGCTTATACGTACCTTGTGTATTCGAGGTCTGAAGTTAGGCGCCTGCACTCCGTCAGAAGCTGCGAGAAATTCGAATTCAATTTGTGTTCCTAGGATTGCGCAAGCTGCGTTACAATTCCGGCTGTCTGCCAAAGGGAGATCCCGTAATTGCTTTATCCACGGCTTAGCGGCGTGTAAGTAAACTTTCATCCCTTGGATTTGACGCCATAAACAAACCCACGGATTTATAGTAGTTTCGCGTTACGGGACGAGGAGATAAGTGGACATAAATTCTGCCTCCGACAGTGATGTATACTCCTCAAAGGAATCATTGATTTATCTATTTGTTTCCTTACTGTTATCCGGCCGATCAAAACTTTGTTTCTGATATCCTTTCTTGCCTCTTCTTTTTTTTTTTTTATTCTCACTATAAACCCACCTAGGGACACCTACTTGAGAAATTGTCGATTCTCAAGTCTTTGCTTTTGTTTTTTAATTCCTTCCTCACTTTCCCTTTCCATTGATTCACTCGATAAACGGGACTGAGGGGCGCCGCGAGACGCGTGTAGAACTTTGACTTACTTTTCGACGCAAGTCTCGCGGGATATTGCAATTTTAATTTAATGCAAATTGGAAGACGCGCCCTTGCCATTTCACGAGTTTATAAGGTAGCTTCGCGACACGACGGGCTCCGATTATAATGATTTATAACCGCGGCCGAAAATTTTGCAAAGGTACAAGAGGGTGCGGCTGGGCTCATTCGAAAATTTCCACGTGAAAGTTACGCTTCTGCATCTCGTTTCGATGCTGGCAATACTGAGCGCAAAATATACGAATTGCATAATGAATGCATTTATTACCCAATGAATGCAAAATTGCAACCACCGCCCAAGGTGAGGGAGATAAAAATATACAAGACACACAGTGAAGGCACCTTAATTTTATGCAACTGTGTCGTCACCTTTATGCTCGAGGAACGAAGTGAAGCTTCTTCAAGGATGTCGAACGAGCTGTGTGCATAAATCGATGGTATAAAAATGTGTAGGAGGACTGCAAGTAAAATCCCGATTGCATTCGCCATTCCTATAACGTGGACGACAATTGGCTCGTTTAAGATACCTAAGCGAATTACCTTCTGCACTGGATTATCGATGCGCTTCTGCTTCTTCTGCTCCCGTTGCTCCTATCGTGGGTATCGTTCTCCATAATTTACCTCCTTGTATGGATATATTCACGTAGACAAGTGCTATCTGATAAAGACGTGGGAAATATAACCAGCTCGTCGAGCTGACTTTGTGCATCGGACGTGAGCATTATGCAGCCATAGTGATTATGGGATTGGCTTTTCAGGTCAGGAGGACTAGGTCGGTATCCACCTATGTTCGTTATCTGCTTAACATTGACGACATTATCTGCTAAAGGTCGAGTTTAAGTGCTGTGCACATACTATACATTTAATCGTCTATACAAGCAAGGTGTTATGTGTTCAGATAATTAGTTATGATTTTTTAGAGGGAAAATTAGAAAAATTAAACTCCATTATCACGGCTAGGGAACGTTCTACGGTTGTGTCGAAGACCAGGGTAACGTTGTTGGGGAATGAAAAAAGTTTCGTTAGATGAATTTCCTGCGTTGCTTGGGTATGTAGAAACTTCTAACAGTTTGAGAATACGCGTGATTTACATCCTTACTGGTGCTAAATGATAATTTAGATGTTTCGAGCTCGAGATTTTTTTTCATTGATTTTCACGTGTAAGATGGAGAAATTATGGGCTTTAGTTTCGCCTGCGTGTGCTGCGTTTCGCAGTTACGATCCCGGCTACAATCGATTGCTCGTAAATCTGTACATATATATATATATACATATATTGACTCAAAGGTATTTTTCTTAAATTGCAATTTTTATCGTTCAATATTGATGCTCTTATGCGATGCAATTACCTTGGAATGTAAAACGTACCGAGTCAACGATAAATTCAACAATTTTCCAATAAAAACGAGAGACTCCTTTATAGTTTCTTATTTCAGAAATAATGAAATTTGTGGATTGGGTTTACGACGAGTGCGAGCGTACCTAAAATGCACTGATGCACTTTAGTATTATTGCAATAAAATGCAATAGAATCATCGAGAATTGGATCAGGAATAACATTTTCTACGAGGATAAGCAATTAATCGAATTTTGGAGAAACAGAGGTACAAGTAAAATAAAATTTTACTGTATAAACAGGTGAATGATTTTTTGCACATGCGAAAATTTTAAAAGCACGACTTCTCGAAGTTAATCCGAGCAAGCAAGGCGGACGGCAAATTCACGTTATAAAGACGTGCAGCTTCGTGAAATTTTCTTCGTAAGAGATTCTTGGATGAAAAGGTAACGAGTGACGCAGTCTTTACTCGCGGCGTACCTTAATGCCCACTGGGAAAGAAAGTAAAGAAGCCGAGGAGCTTCTTAACAAAGCGAAATCGCGTCTCGAGCTTTCGCTGTTAATATTATTTTTCATGTTTCAGGCGCCGAACGACCGTCATTAGAAAATTTGTCAAGACCAATGTAAGTTGGGTAGGAGACGAATATTTAACGAAAGTAACGAATTCACCTCGCGCCATTGTGCCCCTATGTTATTGACCTTAGAGCGAAGGCGTACGCGGAATAGCTTTGGTATACCAATACGTATGCCTATGACGAATAAGTAGATAAGAAGAGTCACGTACAGACTTCAATAGTTATGGGAAGTGAATCGGTAGAGAATCTCAAGGTTAGCAGCGACGAGTCTACAATCTCAAAATTTACCTCGAATCGTTAGCCTTGGACGTTCGTGAAATTGGGATTTCAAGACATTTCGAAAGCGTCGCGACGTATCGGCAAATTGTTTCCTATAATTCAAGATTAATGATATCTCGACTAAGATATAACACTGGATATGTATTTGTGAATGGGAAATAAGAAATTGAATCAATTTGCCAGAGAACAATCAGAGGATTTAAGAAATCCGCTTTTCGGCCTCTTTCCGAGAAGTCGCCAATTTCTTTTTATCTCGTCCCCTTAAACTTGTTCTCGTATCTTTCAGGAGCCTCGGACTTTGTTGCTTCGCTTGTCTCTCGTTAACGGCAGACGACAGCCCAAAGTTACGACACCAATTGTTGCTTAAAGTGTTTCAAGCCAGACGCGCCACTGTCAGTTCAGAGACGCCGAGACAATCGCAATCAATTTCAAAGTCAGTAGGTCACTACGCCACTGGTTCAAGTGCATTATTCCCAGGATTTGAATACCCGTCTTTATGCCAATAAAAAAATTTCGATAAGTGACGTAGAAAGGAACAACCGAAGATTTCAAGTATATAAAATCGAATGTATCAATGCCACTAATAACGATAAAAAGTCAATATTTTTTTGGCAGTGCGGTAGAAAAAAAATTTGTTAAAAATCAAAATTACTCACCAAACACGTAATTACGAATATTAAAAATTACGGTAAAAATTTATTACGAAGTACTCACGTATCGTCAAATTTGAAATCGAAATTTGACAAAGTTATTAAAAGCGCTTGCCCTTACCCCTTTGCCTTAATAAGCATTCAATTCGCATCCGTAAATAGAAATTTATACCGAAACACCTGGTCGACTCTCTTATTCTACGTTATCATTCACCGAGAGCGTAATCAAATTTGAAAATGACTTTAACCCTAAAGTTATCCTAATTGGAGTAATGACTACCAAATTTCGAGTACCTAAACTCACGAGCCAAATGAACTGCTACGTAACCGAAGATCAGGGTATGGAGACGAGACAAGGAGTAGGTCAAGTTCAGTATTACGTGGATGGAGTAACAGTCGAGTTACTCTCGCTTTCATATTCCCCACGCGTACGTACTCGAGCACCCACTATATCATCACAATTTAAAACGTAGCATCCGCGTGCGACGTAGATTGCACAACATTCACAATACTTATTTACATAGATGCGAATCCTTCCTATGTCACGAGATGCTATCACGGCGACGATAAATTCAGCCAAGTACATCGCGTTCCACTTTTCTCCCTCATTTTTCTCTCCTGCCGATGTATCCTCAGCTGGCGCTTCTTGTAATTATAATAATTTAAAGTTTCGGTTAATCGGCTATAGGTTGCATTCAAATTGTATAACTAATCGATACGCACGAAAAGCCGTGGCAACAAAGGTCATACTACATGGGAATACATTGACTTCGACTCTGGCAATGTTCCTCATGGGCAACGCATTAATTCGTACATTGGCTTTCTCACCTTGACAATACATCCTAAACTGGCGTCTGTTCGAGACTTGCAGCTATCATTGAATTTTACACGTTCGCGCGTTAATTATCGATGTCTACAGCGGTTAACCACGTGTTGGTTCAAGTTCGTGTACTTACTGCTCGAGAAGTTTTCGTGAAGTGGGGGAGATGCAGATGTCGATTCTCGACATATAAAGAACGTCAGGCGACATGGGAGTATGACATTTTTTCGATTACTCCCTGACGGCACAAACCGGGACCGAATCATGGCTGAGTGGTGGTTCATAGTGTTTTTCTTTGGGATCGCTCTGCATGATGGAGTCCTGGGTTATAACAATCGTGAGTATCCTCTTGGAAATTGTAGCTTCTATTTTACTTATCTCTGGTATGCACATGAGAATCGCGCAGGGACATGGAATTTCTTGGTTCTTAATTCTATTATTCAATCGCTTTGGATAAGACAGCTTTCTTATTGAATTCCTTGATAATTCACGAGCGAATAAAGAATCTTGAGATAATTCACTCTATAAATAATTAACGTTCATTTGTATTTTACGTAAAGATACATTCGTTGGAAGGTACTGTTATTGAAGTAGAAAATTAAAAATTTCGATCAAAGTCCCGTTAAAAATTCTCTTTTTTTTGTTACTCTTACCACTAATTATCACAAATTCGTTAATACTCTCTTAAACGGAGTTATTTGTGTCTTGAAATAATTATTAATTAATTAGTAAATTAATGTAAAATTAATACAAGATAAATGTTTTCCACGAATCTATTATCACTTCGTTCACAGTGATATCGCAGGTAAGATACAGTGCTTGCACGAGGTTCCGATCTAAAAGAAGATAACCTCCTAGAATTTAATCTAATTAATCTAATCGAGTATCATCTGCCTCTTGTAGTCACTATCCACGGAATACTTCCCTAGGGGAATTAAGAAATAGCAAGAATTTCGCTTAACCTTGTATAACAGCGAATAAGCGACCTCCACAGTGCGTTGACTCTACCGTTGTCAACGACCCAGCATTGCCAAAATTATAATGTATGCTAATCACTAACCAGGTCCTCGCATGAGCTAGGTCACATAGCAATATCAAACAATAGTATTTCCGGCGCTGTAGTCATAGAAGAAGAAAAAAAAAAAAGGAAGAATTTCACCACCAATTTATCTAGCTCGACCAGAATCCTTACACGAAAAAGGAAGCGTCCCCCCCTCCCCCTATCAATGGTCGAAGATAAGGACCCAAAGCCTAACACGCGATCACCCATGATCAAAGTAGTGGAAAACCATAAAAATTCGCTGAACTTCTAAAAGCCTGTATACTTTCCCCATCTCTCTAACCTGGCCGCCCCATAGGAAGCAAAACCCTTGGTACACTTCCTTCGGGAAAACGTATCGACCATAGACGATATCCCCCCCCCCCCCTCTCAAGTTTCTTCCCCACGTATTTTCCCGGCTTGATTTTCATTCGAGGGGGATGAAACGATTTTTCACCGGCAGCCATACCGAAGGAGGAGTAGTTGTCGCTTGGTCCGCCGTGGCATCAGCATATTACCATGACCACGTTCGGCCTGGCTTTGACATGTCTATTACGCGCTTCCGAATAGAGGCGACTTCGAATTCTATGCTCGCAGGAAGGGAAACGTAGAGGTCCAATTAATCAGTCGGGGCGTGAAATGAGGGGTGGAACAGCGCAGGAATTGTGATGACAGATCCCGGCGTATCTAGCGTATCTGCTCAGGGCATTAAATTCGCGCGAGGAAGAGCGTAGACGGCCGCGAATCGGTAACCGATTCGGCCCGTCGGGACGATTGTTCGACTTTACATTGAATCGATACCTTCGTCTATACTTTGAACGCCGTGTGTTTCGTCCTAGGGATATTAACAGGGGCTTAACGGCTCTGCGGTATTGGCACTTTGCAAGGCGTCCGTCAAGATAATCGGCTCCTGATTGGATGCTGGAGTATCTTAAACGCCGTAATTCTTTACGGATAATCTTCCACGAAGGAAATAACGTGTTTTCCATTTACATACGTACATACGTACTATCGTATTTGCGCACGTGTTATCTCTGTACGAACGGATAAATTTTGTGTCATCCGATAATGAATATACCACGTGGCAGTTATCCTTTCGGATAATACAGAATACGTAATCGGTATGAATGTAATTGCACTCGACATTCTCGTGACAAATAGAAATGCAAGTCGTATGCTCGTTGGTAATTTGCCTGGCGAGCTTCGATATCCGCGATGCCATCTCTTCGCCCATTTTACAAGCAGTCGAATGCACTCGCTAAAATTCGAGGCAAATCGCCCTGCCCTATCTCGGATCGTTAATATCTTTCGTAGCTTACAACTCGTTCAATTTAAAGTTTTGTTATTACAAGAAATTATACTTGTCCCGGTACGTTGTTGCTTTAACGCGATATTACGGAGAAAATTATTTGTTTATTATTTTAATATTTGAATTAACACTGCCGGCGAACCCGTGACTCGTCGTTACGTTTATTGTAATTCGAAATCTCAGCTCTTGGAATACAAACAGCAGAACCTGCCGCGAGCTTGAGGCTTATTTCAATAATCTCAACCGTTACCCGGGAGTACATTATGCAAATACTATGTATTTGTTAACAGTTGCCGACGTGCCGTGTGGTCAGGTAACAAGCGGAACTCGAGCAGCCAGAGTTGTCGGTGGTCAGGACGCAAATCCTCACGAATTTCCCTGGCTGGTGAGCATCACGAGGAAGGGCGGACATTTCTGCGGCGGCACGATACTCAACTCAAGATACATCCTAACCGCCGCCCACTGTCTTTGCACGTAAGTCATTCGTGAGTTAACACTGCAATTTTGTGCATGTCGATAAATATGCACAAATCTGGATAACAAAGAACAAAGTTACATTCCGTAAGTCATAAACGTCCACGAAAAGCTGGGCTACCCTTGTTAACGTGCTAATTCTTCAGGGTCGCGTTTACAACGAAAATTTTTTTTTTCCCCTCGCAACGTCGCTACGTCACGACGATCAACGATTTTAATTGCGAAATTCGCAGGGATTACGTCATCCGATACTACACGACTGGCAAGGATATAGGTGCACGGCGGTAACACGCGTATAATTAAATGTGCGAGGGACGGGAGAGGAGTGGGTCGGGGGGAGGGGAGGGGGAGGGTGGGCGCGACAAAGCACGTATTGCCACAACTTCAGCCGGGCCGGACCACCTGGTTTCGGGGTGAGAGAATTTCAGGCAGCTTTAGCACTGTAAACCATGATTGCATGTAGATTACAGACCGCTTGGTAATTGCTAGCGGCCATGCAAAATGTAATACGGGAAAATGGTGAATGGCGCGATGCAAATATTACGTGAGGGAGTTTAGAGTCAACCCCACCAGCATCAGCCTGCTTCGTCCTTGCTCCTTCTTAGTTCGTGCCTGAAAAAGTTCCCCGGGGACTCGTGATCTCGCGATTAACCATCAGCTTCCTCTGATGTTATAGATCAAGAGAAATTATTCACCGGCGATTATGCAACCTGCGTGGCCGAGAGCTTAGTGGCGGCACCGTCCTTCATTTTTATCCCTAAATTTTACAAACGCGTGATATCGATGCTAATGAGACAAAGTAGACCGTCCTACGGGCGATGTCAATCCGGAGAACAATAGCAAGAGTTTCCAGCGTCGGGGAAGGGTCCATTAAGGTGGCTTTGTATAAGGAGCATATCGAAACAGGGTTGGAACTTAGGAGATGTAGAGAAATGGTAACAAGGGAGGATGTACCGAAAGGTGAAGGCAGTAGAGAGACAGGGGAAGTAGGGGAGAAGGGCTCGTGTCGTAATTTTGTTAATTATTCAGAGGCACTGTAGACCAATTAATTAACTGAAGCCACTGTACTGAGAGCAGTCGACTGTTCAAAGACTCCGGTGTCGCTGGAGAACAAAAATCCCAGTTAAATAATTGCCATTCCTTCGAGATTCTTTTGCGAAAAAGGGTTGCTAGGTTGTTACCTACCCCCCCTCCTTCCCTCCCTCCCTCCCACACTAAGCCATCTCCAGTATCGCTTGAGGTATACGGTTCTCGTGAACACTTGTCGTTACGCTTTATAACGCTATAATTACTGGGAATATAGAATTTCTCTCTTATTCCATTAAGATAGAAATGGATACTGCAATTCCTTGGAGACTACTGACTGGTTCGATACTGCAATTCCTGTTGCAATCGAATACGCTTTCTCTCTGCTGGTTATTATTGAAGCTATACTCTTATATTTCTATTTACAGTGGTACCTCCTCGATACCTGCCAGACAATTACGCGTGACTCTCGGGGAGCATAACCTCAAGGGTCCCGAGGTACCAGCAGCGAAAGAAGAGGGAGTACTTAGTGTCATAGTGCATCCAGGACACAAATGCGGCCGATACCTGCACGACATTGCACTGCTGGAACTAGCTAGGCCGATATCTTGGTCGGAGAGTGTAAAGCCTGCATGTCTGCCGGCAGCTACTGGGAAGCCAGAATACAGTGCCTTCGGGGATGTAAATGCAGTAGCCGCAGGATGGGGTTGGCTCGGTGAAGATACGTCAAAACGTGAGTGCAGATAACTCCCACGTAAAGTGACAAGGCCTAGTGCCTCTTGGAGAGAGTCAAAAATTGTGAGCTCTGAAAATTTGGAAAATTTACAATATCACAATTTTAACCTTACTTTCTATCCACGCTGTATTATTTGGTGAAAAAAAAAAAAAAGTTGTGTCGTATCTCTTCGGTAACTATATGCACGTCGACGTTCTGTACTTTCAATAGATGCAAAAGTTGCACTGGAATATAATCTCTGTTAGGTATATTCAGGATGTTCGATATGGAGACAGAGGGTAATGATGCTGAAAAAAAATATTATCGCGTGTCCTGTTTGCGACAATAGGTCCTTTTTGCATATAAAGGTACATTTAAAGCGTGTTACGTGGTTTCAGACAAAAGAGCTGACGTGCTGCAAAAAGTTGGAGTTCGTGTTGTGAAGAACAGCGTGTGCAAGGAGTGGTACGCTAGTCAGGGTAAAAAGACACGTGTGGAGCCGGAGCAGATGTGTGCCGGTCATGAAGACGGTGGTCGGGATTCGTGTTGGGTAAGTATCTTTGGTAGTCCTTATAAAAAAAAGTAAGTTAAAACTAGAAAGAATTTATCCCTTGACGATAGGAAACACAGGATGCCTTAAATCCTTAGTAAAATTCACAAGGACGCGAATTTCATCGAACTTTATATTCCTTTAGGTATTTATTAAGCCGGAAACGAAATTCAAGTCTATCAGGATCCATTGTTCCGCGTGGGAAATTTATCGATCATTCAGAATGGTATCGTCACGTTATTGCGATCTATGACATTAAAAAATATCTACCAAGCGCGAAAGCCTGGATTAGTGTGTTCCTGAAACGCGCTTCTGTCCACCAAAATACTTTTATTGAGTCGGAAGTGTGTGTGACCAAAAAAAAAATTAATAGGAATTTTTGGATTAGTTTTTATATATACGATACGCGATAAAACGGTTTTGCATTTCTATTCCGTACAGCCTATTTGCCAATTTGAATGGTGACAACGAATAGATAACACACGCGATTATACATATACCGGCAGGGTATGATCTAAAGAGCCATAAAATATTCTCGAATATCTTACAAGGACATAGATCCTGAAATAGTACAGATAGTCCAAGCAGTCTGTACCATTAAAGAAGTACTAAAGATTCTCTCGTAAAATGTTCGAAACGGTAGAATGTTCTATGGGTATAAACATATAAGAACGTATATATCCAAAGTGTCTATAGGTCTGATATAATAAAAAGGGAAGACTACGTAGGACAGTAGAAACGTGAATCTCGACGAATTAAAGCGATTTCAGCGAAGTCGATAAAATACGACTCCTGTCCCCTCGGATTCGAGCCATAGGTCCCTCTCTATTCCCAGGTCAGATACTTTCCCAATATAACCGTATAGTACGAAAGGTCCCTTTACCCACTACTGCTACCTACGCAAGCACTAAATTCTCGTAGTCAATTAAGGGTAACAGCAGTTTCGGCGAATTAACGAACAAGCTTTTCCAACGGGGATGGATCCGACGGTAGCACAATGGCCGTCCCTGCTTTTCGTCCGTTTCACTTCGTCACGATAGAGCTGTAGGTATCTGCTAACCTGCTATATCTTCTTGTCGCGATAATATTCAAGATAGCAATGTATACCCTAAACTGACTTCTACCCCTCGGACGTCTACTGTGGTAAATAGCCGTGACATTTATTATGGCGTTAATAACGTCAGTAGTGTCTCCGACCTGGTGCAAACGAATTCCTCTACGAAAAATAGCCTTTCTAACGTCATATTTCAAGCTGTAAACGCAGAACGGTTCTGCTGAGTATGTAGTTTTGCTAGCGGCGTGGACGGCAGTGAAAGACGGCCAGACCGGAAGACAGGAAACTCCTTTTCGGACGTTGTTAACCCACTTAGAGAAACGATGGACTCTGGGATGTTGTTTACTTCTATTAAAGATATTTAAGCATCTTCGTGGAGGGACTGTATGTTCTGCATTTTGTTTCAGGCTGATAGCGGCGGACCTTTAATGGTCCGAGGTCGTTCCGGAGGTAGCACGATGGTCGTTGGGGTTGTTTCGACTGGAGTGGGCTGTGCCAGACCTCGACTTCCGGGTTTATATACTCGAGTCTCCGAATACATTCCATGGATTACGCAACAGGCATCGCGCCATTGAGGTTAATACTTCGTCAGAAGTTTGGGTCTGGTTCCTAGAGGATGATACTGCTATGTGTCCTGGGGAAGTTCGTTGATGCACATATTTGTAGATAGTAGGTGCGATTTCTCGTTTCTGATATTGCAATTACTAGCGTCTTCTTTTATCCTATTTCGTGGATAATTTGATTAAGTATCGGTATCGCGATTGCAATTACATGCACTGGGATTGGTTCGATTGAGACCTGGTGCGAGTATAACACGAAACCGCTGACCTTTAACGTTGAAGTGAATCATGAACTTTTAAATGAAAATTCCGTTTGCCAGTGCAAAACAAATATCGAGGAACTAGTTTATTGATTTAAAAAAAGTATTTGACTCGATGAGAAAGGCTTTTTGTTTTGAGTATGGTTAAGTATTGGCAAATCATTGAAATGATGAAACTATTATATTTGTCTTTCGTTTTGGATAAGAATTAAGGTAGTCTGCTAGTGATTATATTGAAATCTTGCAAATCCTGGTTAATGAGAGTAAAGTCTTTTTATGAATATAGTGGCATAAAATTTAACTGTGATAAAATATTCTTTAGGAATTTGGATAGATATCTGATATATGTATATCAATTGATTTATAGAAATTGGCATGAATATCTTGTGGACGGTTTAATTATACTTATGTATGTTTAATATAACATTGATATTGCTTTGAAACAAATTTAGAATATGATACGATATGAATTCATATGCTGCTAGGATGTTATAGTGGATCTAGTCATTATATTGTATGTACATGACTTAAATATTATTTATGCAAACTTTAAGATTATAAAAATTAACAAAATTAATCCCGTATAGAAGTCTACAATAGAGTACCGATTTACTTTTCGTGGTTATGTAATTTATCCCCCATGTGCTACTCATCTTTTTCCTTAAACAATACTGAAATGCGTACCAACTATACATATAGGATAGATTAAAGGAAAAAGGTGATTGCAAATAAAGTTTCTAACATTTAAACATAATTTTTAATGTTTTCTTACTACTAACTGGTATTGATATATTTAAAATGCAATCATTAATAATGACTACATATTTTTACAATCTTTTTGGCTTTCTTGGTCTCGGTGGATTCCACGAAACTGGAGTACTATCAGTTATAGAGATTATATTAAGACCGCCCATTTGTAGACCTTTTACGGCAGACTAAAAGATTGATTTGGTAAAGATCGAAATTAATTTTAAATATGCTGTAATATAAATATGTATGCTAAAAATATATTACCATTCTGCCTGGACCAAGGCCAGATATCTTAACTCTGACTGATTTAATACCCTCAGAAATAGCTCGCTAAAAAAGTAATATTATTTTCTAATTAGAATTTTCTTATTTCAGCTTAATCACAATAATCTATAAGAATAAAAGTGTTCCAAAATTTACTGATAGTCCTGTGGAATTAATTGTGTCTCTTCCGATATGACTAGATGGATAAGTAAAGAATCCTGATTGCAGTACGAATAGTAAATTTTGGAACATACTTAATGAAAGCACTGATAAACATCCAATATTTCACTTACTGAACCTAAGCTGATGGCGGTAGCTTGTGCTGCGATATTTGTTCCCTTTCTAGTATTTTTAAAACCCTCTCTACCGCAACTGTGCAGTATTTTAACATTTCCTATAATAATGAAAATGGAGAAAATATTGATGAATCCCTATTAGACGTACTAACATCGTTACAGACATACACTCACCCTGACTATCGGTTAAACATATAATTGTGTTATTCGGAGATACTTTGACATTACATATTGGTATATCTTTAAACGGTATACCTTTAAAAAGTTTATTTGAAGTTTCAGGTGTTGGAAACATATCCTCGCTAGAAATAACATGAAATATTGTAACGTTCTACATCGTTTATAAATGCTAATATACTAAACATATAATTTCACCTAACCTCAATAAAAATTAATGAGTGGTCTCAAAAAAAAAAAGCTGTATCTTTGAATATTTTATATGGCAATCATGATTGTACTTACACAATATTCAAAGAATCTACGTCGGTCATTTTCTCACCATGAGTTCCTTGATCTTTTGCAGGTAAAATTGACATCATAGTTTTCCTGTCGTCGTTCAATTTCTGACAAGTCGCAGTGCCGTGCAGAGTTCTTGCAATTATCGACGAACTATTTAATTTTCTTACTCCGTATTTTAAATCAACGCACATTCTGTCAGCCAACAGCGGAAATTTTAACACGCTTAAAGCGGATTTCAGCATTTTGAATAGAAAAAAATGTTACTTTCAGACTTACGACTTGTATACTACACACGCTAAAAAGCAGCGGACGACAAGGTATAACCTAACCTACCCAACACCTAGTGTAACAAAATATTATTAAGAGAATTCCTAGAAATCCCTATATCACAGTTTGTAGCATTGAATAGATTAATTTTATGAGAATCGTTCAAAGATTAATTGCACATAATTAAAATGTTCTAAAGAAATGCAGTCTATAAAATCAGGGTAGGCTTACGACACAATATCAGATATAAACAATATATATTATAAATATAGCTCCGTTATCGAACAAATATATCTATACAGAATATAATAGCGCCATTAGATAGTCACAATATGTCAGTGAGACTTCAAATATCTACTCGATATTTCTTCAATGTAGGTATATTTATAAGTACTAATATGTATATTGCCATAAGTACCAAAATAAGTATAGTCAATAGATGCAGTAAAGAAATCTTCATAAATTCAATAATGATAAATATTATAAAGCTCAATTTGAATAGTCCTATTTGATTTATAAGGGAATTCTTCTTGCTTTCCTTGCACCACGCTTCCTTTTTACGTAACGATAATGTTGTTCAGGCAATAAGACTTTAGTAATTCCATGCGCTACGCCATTTATATTCATGATATCGCATTTTGTGACCTTAGCATCATTAACCTAAAAAATAAAATAAATTATTATGTCAATTCACAATATTAAATGACAAATATAAACAATAAAGCTAACCTTTATTTCTTCATTTTTTTTCACTACGTCGACAGTGGTCTGTTTTGTTCTAACGGCATAATGAAGATCCGGTTTAAATCCTTCGGACGCCATCATATTCTCAGAGACGTGATTTTTTATAGTCTAAAAAAAATAGCCATGCGAAGTAATAAAAAGTATGACTTTACTCTAAAGTAAATAACCCTTGTTCACCTTCGTCAAATATTTCCCGTCGCCCATAATCTTTTGAAGTCTAGCTTCTCCCAATTTTTGAAAAGCTTCGTCCGATGGTACGAAATACGTATAACTGGATAGAGGCCGTTTAAATTCTTCAAAAGTACTGGGTTCCACTTCCCGCATTTTATCCATAGCTCTCAACCAAATACTACAAGAAACCATTTACTTACGTTAATTCAGTCCTTCATATAAAAAATGTATCTCTGATACTTGTAAAAATAAAAATTTACCTAAAGTTTCCATTCTGTCTCAAAGCATCATCCAACGAATTAGTAGCTGGATAAAGAACTTTACTGATTATATGCAAAACTCCATTACTGCCTTCCCTATCAGCTTTCTCAATCAGTGCATCCTCTATACCCACGCTACCTCGATAAACTTCAAATCGCAGCGGTGTCGTTTCATCCAAGGAAGTCACTATCTACGTGGACAAAATTGAAAAAATTTATATTAACTATCAAACTAAGCAAAGTAACAAACTAGCCCGTAACAAAAACTTACTTGATTAGCACTGACTGCATCAGTCGTATATCTGCCAAGAACTGCGTGATTTAGTACGAATCGTTTCGCGCTGTCTTGGTTGCTTACCAGTTCCTCGAATTCCCTTTCGGGTATTGCTATAGCGTAAATAAATGATGCGTGAAACACAAGATGATCAGGGAGTATCGGAAATACGTGCTCAATATACTTACAATACATGGCTGCTTCGGATGGAGCAAATAGCGTGTATGATTCTAAGTTACTAAGTACCTCGTTCAAGTCAGCTTTCTGAATTAACTGTGAAAATAGATAGAGTTTCTCATCCTGGAGCAATTCCAATACGGTTTTAGCTAAAAGTTAATCAATCGAATAAAAATCTTGGTACAGCTGAAGATTATAGAATCTAATGTGCAAACAATTCCACGTGTATATATACATATATATATATTACTATACCTCTATCCGGAAGCAATACGTCATCAACCATGTAGACCAATCCGTTTTTCCCATGAAGCAAATCTTGGCGCAATCTCCTACGTTCGACCGTGGGACCATGAGAAGTACAATTAAGGGTGAGTTTATGGGGTCCCAGTGATTTAACACGATGCTCCGAAATTACAGCAGGCAAACACACTGGATGAGCGACGATATGATTCGCCAGAAAAGCTGTGTTGGTTTCATATAATTATAACCATGTTTTCCGAGGCAATGCTGTATGTCAAAGTGACAATTAATAAAATCTGAATAAAAAAACTCTGATACCTTCCAGTGTCTCTTTATTTTCCAAAATCTTGTTGAGCCTGGTTCTGGGTATTTTTTGAAAAGCTTCGTCACTCGGTGCGAAAATTGTATGGGGTATTTCACTATTGCGAATACGTTTAATCAGATCGCTCTTTTGCAAGCTTTCTGCTAGTACCGAGAATCTTCCATCTTTCTCTACGATTTCCATCAGGTTTTCGTTCTTGAATAAATTTGGATCCAGTAACCCGTCTATTACGTGTACCACGCCATTGGTTGCGTGTTGATTTTTGCGTATGACGTTTTCGCAATTTACAGTTTCGATCTATAATACATGAGACGATGTTATTATTATTTTACGTAAAGGGTGGAGCACTTATTCACGTATAATATACCCCGTTAGAATATTTGTTGATTCGTAATTTATGCCCGGGTAATTTTGAATCCACTAATAAATCTGCACGCCATTGACTGGAGAGAAGACGCTTTTCCAAAATATGATTGAGTACCAAATTTCGATATCGTCCTTTCTCGTACAGCGTTTCCGGTCTGATACCGTATAGTGTCACGTATTCCTGAGGAAAATATATCATTAAATTAAGACGGTTCCATGTCGGTGAACGCGATTTTTGCTAAAACAATGAAATTAGTAAGAGTCAGTCCTGTGGAAACTTTATTTTAACTTCACCGTACATCAAAAGATTCGTCGCTCGGCGCGAAGAGAGTTATGGCAGGACCACGTTCTAGCTCTTCAGCCACGCCAGACTTTTCCAAGAGCTTGGCAAACTTCGCGGCGCCGATGTTTCGTGCTGTCTCAACGACATCTAGGAGCGGCTTAACTGAAGTTAATCAATAACAAGCAGAGAAAATTCATTAATCTATGTCAGTCTGTATTAATTTAATTATTTTTATACCCCTGCCACCCCTCCCTAGGCCAACCAACAATAATTACCTCCAGTACATCCCAACTCGCCCGGGACCATGTAGAATCCTTCGCAGCATTCATATTTAATAACCCTACAGTGAATTAAAGGCATTAAAAAAAATGAATGAAAATAGTAAATAAAATACAGCAGGGACACAGATATGATTCATTGAAATTAGGTAACAATTCATTTGTCAAATTAGACTCTTACTTTTTCCCGTGATAACCGTGTTAATTAAGTCAATTTATTTTTCTCCTAATCTATTTGCATCGTGCAATTAAATCACAGTGACTAATTAAAAATCACAATACCAAGAATAACTGACATCCTCCACATTAAAAAGCCTGTATGTGAATACTTATAATAAAAATTATAAAATAATACATACGCTTGTTCTCCACAAATTACTCTAGGTCTCCAGTACTTGCATTCAGTATAATATTTTTGATTTCTACCAGGAATTTCCTCGACCACACAGACATTTGGCCTGGAAGAAAACAACAAAAATTGCAAATATACCATTTTACATGTATAGTACATCAAGAGTATCCACGTTTTCTTAATTTTCTCTTCTCCATTTCAAATATGGCGCCAACCATTAGTCTCGAACCAGTGCATATGCAGGAATGTCGTATACGAAACGGTCCATATAAATATCTGTCCTCGGGCAAGGTAATCCTAACAATGGTGAAATGATACGGTGACGATTGTGCAACTATAATACTATGCGAATAAGTTTTCTAATCTAACACTGTCATTATTGTTATCCGTTGTAATTTTGACGTAGCTACCTAAAATCAAATGAAACTTACCGTGAGTTATGCGAATGTTGTAAGACATGAATTTTTATTCGCCAAACGTTATTGCCAAAGAAATTTTCTTAAATAATCACTTAAGCATATGATCAATATGTAGGGTTATTCGCGATGAACACATAACCTGCATCGTAAACATTTCCAGCCTGTTTGTACAGACCAAACATAACCTCTTTAAAGCAATTTCCTAATATTCTAATCTTAATTATTTCCATGGATCAACATCGCAGATTGAATAGTTGCTACTCGACGAAAAATAATTTAGAGGACAAATTCGTTAAATTAAAAATACGTACTGTCTTTTTTTTTTAATATCTAATCATGACAAATGTATATGAATATGACTCGACCTTATAAAGGGATCCTGATCTCTTGAATCCAAATGAATCTTGATGGAGGCACGTTGATATTGAAACCATCAAAAGCCATGCCTGAGTCATCAGCATAAATTTCATAACTAAAAAATTGTGTCGGCGGATGACACATTTTCTACACAACAAGCATTAATTCAATTTCCAATGATCTAGTAATTTATGAGATCTGCGTACGTGTCTGCTAAATCATTTAAACTGTGTCTCAATTTTATCTGTTGATTACACTAAGTTATACCATGTTATACTGTATACTATCAGTAGTGTTAATACAATAATCAGAATATACAAAGTACTATTCTGGATACAGTTCCAAAAGTAGGCTATATCATGACTATTGATACATAGTAGATAAACTAAGTATGTATTTTTAGATTACAAACGCTTAAATCCAAATAACCGGTCTTCAACGTGACTAAGAACAAAGTGTTGATTAAAATCGTTTCAATTTTGTAATCACTTAATTATACACGTACGTATGCATTATTAAGTACGCGTAGACATCGGGTCAACTAAGAAACTGGTAATTTCGCAACAACTGTTAATCTTCAATCGTGAATTGGCTAATATTAAGGTCCTTGCCATATATAGAAGGAATCACCTTGTATAAGGGAAAGGCCCTACGCTTGACCTCATTTATCTTCTTATTCTTTCGAGCTGATTATAATAAGATCGAGATCCATCGGATTCGAGTAAATATTTAATCGCTTATATAAACTAGTGGATTTCGGATATTTACAAATTTTTGTAATCAATTTCTTTTATGTTATCGATCAAATCAACATAATTACGTAATCGTGAAATTATTTAAGCAACTATTTAGACGATCGCGCGTAAGGCAAAGTATACATAGAATTCAATATGGACTTTAACGATAGTTACGTGTTGGTTGATACAATCTGACGCGCGTATTATGTGATACACATTTTGCTTCTTGTCATCAATTTATTTCGCATAGCTTCTCGTTAACGTTAATTTTGATTATCTCCAAACTCAACTTCTAAAGTCGTGACAAGATTCTTTAAACTTGGCACAAGAATAATTTCTATGTTAAAAAAAAAATGTTTAAATTTATATTAATTCACCAGTACGAAACATTTCATAAACGTTGTAATATAAATATTTGATTCAATACCCAATTACCGAAAGTCTATGTTGAATAAATATTTAGAAAAAAAAATTTTACGCAATATAATTATATATTCACCCTTGTTCCTGAGCAGCCTTGATGTTCCACCAGGGAATCTTGTGATTGGCGTAAGCCGCTCCAAGCGCGATTAAAAACACAAGCACCTTCATCTTAATTGATTTAAATATTAAAAAATCAAACAGTACAAAAGGGTATCATGAAGAATTTGAAACGCCAGTAAGATAAATTAACGAATAAACACTAGCATTGAATGAAGCAATGATCATAAATCATTAAAAACGAAAAAAAAAATGCCATCCAAATACAAAATTACGATATCAACTGCTAAACGATAACAAAATTCCGATAAAAGAAATAATTTCGAAAATTTTCTTCTTCCAATTAGTCAAAACGAAAAAAAATAATTTTTTTATTGCTCCACAATTCTCATACAAGCAAGGTAAGTGAGCGTCAAGCTTCGTGTCCCTGGGAAGACTGACTGAACGAACTAAGGAAGCCAATGATTCAGAACCCGTTGATTCTGGCACTATGGGTTTGCAAAAGATCATGCTCTCCTACTCCATCCACGAAACCACCCACGATCCATGATCATTGCAAGACTGATCATAAAAATTCGTGACTTTATTTACCGACCAAGTAAGAAAAAAAAAACATATAGATTCAAGTGATGCAATAACACAGAGTTCAACAATACCTGACACAGACGTTACTTATAAACACTGATACGATTTTCTCTGTAATCTTATTTTACGTTAGTAATCAATAGTCCCAATACCTTAACAAATTTTCATGGTTTTCATAACGCATTAAAATTTTTACCAGTCAAAGATACCATAGCATCTGAATATTACATCAATGCGTTACTTTGTAAGGGTTCGATCGAATCGTACGTTTACGCAATATCTACGTATATCGTAAATTTAGTATACGTAGGTCTGTGTATAGTCACTTATAGCAATGATTATCAGAGGAATTAGGTTACTTCCCAACGGATATACAAAGGGGTCCTATAAATGGCCGTATCCTATATGCATCGAGAATGTGCTTGCACAGTCATTTCCTGTATCGTGAAAACTTTTAACAAGTATTTATTGCGTATCGCAGGAATAAAATGAAAAGGACGTAAAAGCATGGATCTTCATCGTACATACGCCCCTGTGTCTTTGACCACGTGATACGACCCAGTACGTTACATGTCGAGATTTTCCTCGATTAATTATGTCAAATTGATCAATATTCCTTAGCTATAAATAGTCGTTGCACTCCAAATCACCTAAGTAAGTCAAACGGCGATCGCGGAGCGTACCTATCGCGTGGATCTGCGAGGAAATTGAATTTGCACGGTAATCATTCAATTGCAACGAATCATGTCTGAAAAAGTTCTTAAACCGTGCTTGGTCAACTACGTCAATTTGACGACTCGAGAGCTCGGAGGCGTTAAACAATAGACCAAGTCTGCGCTAGACTCTGTTCACATATTAAGCATCGTGCACATAGTAGTCGTTAATTGTGAATGACAATACTAAAATCATATAAGAAATTATTAAATTATGATGTGTTATGCCATAATTATTATACAGCATGTCATTTGGCTAATGTAGTAAACATAAAAGCCACTACAGATTACTATAAAATGCAGAGCGATATATCACGCTTGATATATCAAAATAATATTCAATATCATTATCGGACAGATATTACACGAGAACATGATATTACGAGGCTGCGAGAGAAATTAAAAGTGTTAAACAAATAAAATATTTGTCGCAAATTCCAAACCCGCAAGGTCAGCATCGAGCTTATAAATAAGATATAAAAAATAATTGGCATGACCATACGGCAATGCAGTCCCACGCGTGAAAAATATTCAGGAGATATTTTTGTCTCCCACCACGTATATTCGTAACGGTCGCTCAGCTTTCGGCTAGGCTATATCGGCCATAGGATTTTTTTTCTCGCCCACCGGTGCGACGTTTGTCCTTTTGCAGATTATCTCTGTCTCTCTCGCTCTTACGCTCTCCGCTTTTACCTATCTCTCTCTTGCACTTTAGCCCAGTCTTAATAGTTCCTTTAATAGATTATTAGAGATAGAAGCCTTTGGCATCCCATCAGGCTGAAGCTCCCTGTCGGACAACCGCAGGGCACGTGCTTCAAGGAACCTTTTAAAGTTTTCGAGACTACGTAAAATTAATTTTTTACTCTCAATTCAAATTACTGGAAATTTATATAATCTTTATGGATGCTAATTTCGCGTATGCATATACGTAGATTGGTATCGTTTGTCGATTCGTACCAGTCGGAGTATACGAATCGAGAGGGTCTGCGGATTAATCGCGTAACATTCTTCCCTTCGATGCCGTGCGACCCACCGTGATGAGTACCCTCTTCCTGTGCCCTCCTCTGGTCTCCTCTGTTCCCTCTACCCGCTCGCACTCTAATCAGCTTCCTGGATGGGGCACATTATCTGCCTGATTGCAGATCCCAACGACGCGATACCTAGACCAGCCTGGAGATTCAATCATACGCTGACTGACCGCCACTTGCGCGTGCAGTGTCGTCAAAAGGTGTTTGAGATTGACAGTGTATTTTTTTTTTAAATAGTGTTAGACGGATTAGGATCGTGCAATTTCTGTGGATTATGCGCGTATGATCACTTATTAAGATCGGTAAGATCTTTGAGGTTAGGAATTGTTAGTGATGAATGCTGGAATTGACCAAGTGCTTACGTGGGATACTTAATAAGGCTTTATTGTTTTTCTCTTTTATTATTTTTCTCTTTATATGCCGATCAGGACATTTTGATTTATTCAATTTTTATTTTTGAAAATTTTAAAAATTTTCAAGTAAGACGTGACCATTTTAATCATTTGTGTGATACCTTGTATTGTGATTGTGCATTTCGCAATAATTTTCTTCGTGTGTTCTCAAGCAAGGATTTCGATTTTATCGAGTAATGATAAGATGTAAATTCGAATTTGTTCAAGGGTGTGTCAAGGCATATGATCTACGTAGGATCTATAAATGGCCAGGCCTCGTATCAAACGATCTAATAATTCCTTCTCTTCGTTCTAATACCAAGCTGCACAAAGTCTCTAATCTTTTTAATCGCGCACGCACGCGTCTCCTTGAAATTTAAATTGCGAAAATTTTCTAAAAGTATTATACATGTATTACACAGATTTGCACAGTGACGATTTGTAACAGAAATCCATAATTGCAAAGAGACTGAATCACCACCCATACAGCACAAAGCATCGAGATACGTTTTAGAAAAATTTCTGAAAGCTCACAACCAGATTTATATATTTTAATCACATTTCCAAAGGGTATCTGATTGCTTGGAGCTGCCAGGATATTGCTACATAAAAAGTACTTCAAGTTTCGTCATAATAGATGTTAAAGAAAGAAAAATAATATTTCCATATTTTTTTCAAACTATTGTATAATAAACTCCAAAAATTAATAGACTGTATACTTTTGATAGGATATGCCAGAAAAATAGTATTGCCGTCCGCGGGATGATCGAGCCCGAAAGTTCTCAGCTGTTCCTCGTCCCCAGAGGAAGGCACTTAAAGAACTCCTGAAGAGGTCATCAGCCGAGTTCACGATGTCTTTGGGACAACGATTATCGGGCGCCGTAGCAGTTCTCAGAGGAAGTGCAACGGACGGAAAGGAGGGCCATACGTAAAGAACTGCCAATTAATTGTAGAAAGATCTTCTTTTGATTGGAGAACCGTTTTAGGTCCGGTACGGAAGACATTGAGAAGATGACGCCCGAAGACGAAGTGGAGACTGAATCTCGTCATGAATTGGACAGGTTGCAGGCGGTTTGTAAAATAATATTATACAGTGATTAATTGTCACTCGATGCGATCCAGCACGTGATTAAGAGTCCAAATAATTAATTGTTCTCATTTAAATATTAACAGGTCGTGAATTGGATGAGTACAAACATGTTACTGGTTCTCACAATCGCTGGTGTACTAGTGGGCATGGGTCTTGGATTTTTAGGACGCTTAGCTAACTTCTCACCAGAGACCGTAATGCTGCTTAGCTTCCCCGGAGAGATCCTTATGCGTCTACTAAAAATGTTTATCCTGCCACTCATCATCTCGTCGCTGATTGCTGGTAATTAGACATAATATGTTTGCCTACCGAATTGATGACGGAGATAAAGAGGATGCTCGATAACATTATGTACACACTTTGTGCGTAATTGTCTATTCAAGAGTCGACTAGATCTTTAAAAATTTCTTACTTAATGAGGCGAACAAGGAACGATCTTGAAATTACGTCATCATATTTTTGATTAACTTTATAATGGGGGTTTAATTGACAGAATCATTTAAATGCTTCGCGTGTGTTATGTGCTAATTGGAAATTCTATTCAGTGGACGATTCATGTAGAATGTGGTTTTCTTCTTAGGAATGGCCCAGCTGGATGCTAAGAGTTCAGGGAAGATAGGCATTAGAGCTTTAACGTATTACATGGTTACGACCATCCTGGCTGCCATTGTTGGCATTGCTATGGTATTGATAATTCATCCAGGAAATCCACAAATTAAATCTACTGTAGCAGCGTCATTTAGGAATGACACTAGAGTCTCTACTCTTGATGCCATTCTTGATATAATCAGGTGCACTATAGACTTCTTGTATACTATGTTATATTAGGAAGATAACATTGGCTGAGTTATATTTTTATTTTATTTTTAGAAATATGGTACCGGAAAACTTGGTCCAGGCTTGCTTCCAACAAGTTCAAACATCTTACACGAGAAAGGAGGTCGTGGTTTTTGGAAAGAACACAAATCACAGTGCTTATGTACTGGAGCCAACGTTAGTTTACAGAGATGGGACCAATGTCATGGGGATGATTATGTTCTGCATCACCTTTGGTCTTCTCGCAGGACAAATTGGACCAAGAGGAAAATTGATGGTTGACTTCTTTGTGATATTGAATGAAATTATTATGAAGCTCGTTAGCCTTGTGGTAATGTGGTGAGTCTCATTTGATAGGCTATCAGTTATATATCTTTTGATTATATCGTCGCTTTGAACGACGTAGAGGAAATTTGTACTAGTCAATTGCATTTTATGGATTATTGAATATTTATGCCAATAAGATACATTTGTAATATAGGTACTCTCCCTTTGGAATCATGTGTCTAATTGCCGGAAAAATCATGTCGATTAATAATTTAGCAGCTACGGCTCAAATGCTGGGACTTTACATGGTGACCGTAATAGTGGCACTATTGATTCATGCTATCATTACGTTACCATTGATATATTGGATTATAACCAGAAAGAATCCAGCAGTTTTTTTCAAGGGTATGATGCAAGCTTGGGTCACGGCTTTGGGTACAGCATCCAGGTAATTTTTTATATTTCGCTAATCTTATGAGTTTCGTAAGAATCATCAATAATCTATCTTCTCATTTTTTTTTTAGTGCAGTAACATTACCTATTACTTTCCGTTGTCTCGAAGAGAACAATAGAATTGATCCTCGAGTTACGCGATTCGTAGTTTCTGTCGGTGCAACAGTTAATATGGACGGCACTGCACTTTACGAAGCCGTTGCCGCAATTTTCATTGCTCAAATGAATGGAATTTCTTTAGGATTTGGTCAAGTCATAACAGTCAGGTTTGTCATTATAATTGATACAGTAATTGTCTCGATGAATCGCAGATACAAGAATATTTAGAGCTCTCAATTCTTTTAGTCTTACAGCTACGTTGGCGAGCGTGGGTGCTGCCAGTATTCCTAGTGCAGCTTTAATAACAATGCTATTGGTATTAACTGCATTAGGACTCCCAACTAGTGACGTTTCTTTGCTATTTGCAGTTGACTGGCTATTGTAAGTATTCTATTATTTCTTGCGCACCTGTAAAGCTTTTGCTCTGTATCGATTTTTCGAAAGAAGTTCTGTATTTGAAACGATGTATTGTGTTTGAAGGGACCGGGTCAGAACCTCGATCAATGTACTGGGTGATGGATATGGGGCGGGGATCGTTTATCACCTAAGTAAAGCCGAATTGGACAAAATGGATGAAGTAAAGAAGCTAGAAGCATTGGAAGCAGGTACGACGCCGGAAGATATTTCTGAGTGTCAAGCAGTGCGCGCACTTCCGGTTGAATGTTCAGACACAAAAATTTGAATATAACCACTTGTCACGTGAAATCATGTGACACCAGCTTATGAAAAAAAAAAAAAATGAACAAAATTGAATAATAGATACTGAGAAACGCAATGTACGATCATGATGTTGCTTAAATTTTTGATTTACAAGGAAGTCATTTTTGGTCATGTATTCCCATAAGAGCGATTATTTAGGGCGAACAAGGTGAAAGAAATTTTATAACGCCATCATATGTATAACTTGTATCACGTTTACTGAATCTGTCGAACAATTTGAGGAAAATCAAGAAACCATTTTGTAATATACAATAATGATGAACGAGCATGCCAAGTACAAAGTGAAAACCCACAGTAGATTTTATGTATGGATAACAGTTATTACCTTGATACAAAAAAGAGGAATGAGAGTGTTAAAAGATTTGTAAGAAATTATAAAATATCCACTATGACTCTGACAAACGATTCAGTAATTTCTTTTTTTTTTTTTAAATTATCTATAAAATAGTAGTGTGTACGAGTCCCCCTCCAGTCTGGCGCACACCTACATTATAGACATCGTTATGTAAAATCAAATTTTCATAACAAATAACGAAAGCAAACTTTGTTAAATTCCAAAGGCACATTATGAATGAAATTAAGTGTGTTCATTAATTTTTCCATCACGTTAGACAGTCCCTTGACAGATAAACTGTTGATTTTTATAATACTTTATTTATGCTAATATTTTAATGATCTACTATAGTATTTATTTAATGTATGTTATTTGACAAATAAATATGTAAACTAGATTAATTGTTGAATCGTGTATTATTTTAAAGAATAGTGAGCCAGTAAGATTATTCAAATCAATTTTTGCTTGGTAAATTATGAATATGATTGATATTGCGAACCTTACATGTGTTATTTTATTCATTGTGTGACAATAACTATTGCTCATATAAATACAAACGTAATATTTTCTTGATTCATTATAAATAGAATTGTAGAATGTCTAAGTCTTCGGATGATTTTGTTTTAATAAACGTGCACCATACCGTAGAGGAATCTGTTTCCAACGTTAAGGAAAACATTTTCTTATGAATTTGAATACTAATTATGATAAAAAAATGCTACAATTCATTGATGAAATTGAATATTGTACATTTGTCAAAAAGGATACGTCCAAAATAATACGTATGTCTGAAACAGTATTATACATAACATTAGTTAAGGAAAAATAGAGATAGTTTTGTCATGTGAAATATTGCACTTGTTTTGTAAAGGATACAAATAGACCTCCAAAAAACCCATTTGTTAAGAGGCTGCGTCTGCTAATGAAGTATTTTTTCCATTGACCACCAGCTTTCATAAGCAACATTGCCTAAAATATAAATTGTTTCATAGTGGAAGTAATTATACAAGTATCAAGAAAATATCTCTACCATCTTTTTGACTTACCCATAAACCAATTACAGCAAATATGTAGAAACCAAATCCATACAACCCTGTTAAACCTAACAAACCAGCTGTACCACCAGATAACGCAGCCATAGATATCCTACAATATTCCACAACTGCCGCATTATTGCGAACTGCAACTTCACTATATGCAATCACTTCTGCAAAAATAGCATTAATTTTCAATTATTTCAATTAATCTTGTATTACCATAGTCGATTAGAAAAAAAACAAGGTATAGAAAAACCTGTAAATTTAGGATGTACTCAGAGATTGTTTACTTAATAAGCCTCAATTAAATTAATTACACATATAGAAATACCTATTGTATTTAATTTCAATAAAAAAATCATATACATCATAAACATAACCTCTAAACGAAACTGTGATATTGGAATGGAGTAATGAAATACACTCTATAATTTTTCTTACCACCGCTTCTTTCTTGCTTCGTTCGTACTTTTCCAGACATAATTCTATTATGGTTTCTTTATTAAAACTATAGCAATTACATGCGTTTTATTTCTGTCACGGCAAATTCAACGGTGGTCAACACTGACTAGTAGATTTGGCTTATTGGGGACTTGTGAATCATATGTGTCAAACGATAGAGAAGTAAGTATCTTACCAACAGTAGATATTTAGAATTCTCAATTCTTATTTAAAATTAATAGCTACCTAAAGCACTCATACAATCGTTTCGTAATATATATATTTGTACATATAAAAATTTTCGTAAAAAATTCATATCCGCAAAACAATAATTATATATGTTCAGCAGTTTTATAGTTAATTCTACCTTTTTTTCACAGAGAATAGGTACATATATTCAGTACACATATCCTTTGAGCATCACGCACAATATAAATAATACCTGGTATTTCTGAAAATAGTTTAGCAGCTTGACGCATAAGTTGGAGTAATAATAATGATTTCACGTTTTTCAAAAATACCACGAGTAACCGTTTAGTCGTGTCGGATAAGTCTACAATATAAATCTTCGAGTACTCCAAAAGTTGCCACAAATTTGAAAGACTAAAAAGATCCAACAGCATAAATATTTTCCAAAACGAAGAAAAAATCTTTTCTATCTATAAAAAATTTGTTCCTGGTTATTAATTACGATTCACGTACCCTCAGTGAATAACCGACAAGCATCATTAGCAGAACGTCTAATGTAATTGCACACAAACATACAATAAATACAGACTACCATTTGTAAAACCATCCAGGAAAGTACTTTTTCTTTTTAAACTATAGGTATCAGCCATAGCTGTATATTATTTTCGAATGCATTCAGGGACAAGAATGATTCTTGTGTGTCGTTGGTCGTACGACATGCGGAGCTTTTCGTTTTCGTTTTTGTCGAGCAGGCAGACGGCTCGAAACCAAAAATAGCCAAGAGCCACGGTCTGTTCCGTTCAGTTAGGAGTGCCAGAGCTCTTCTAGCTTCGATAGAATTTTCAGTCGGGGCTATTTCGGCTCGGAAGAATTTGCCGTCCAACCGAATTCTTCGATACGACTTACCGAACGAATTTAAGAAACAAGAATTCAAACGAATCCTGTCGTTTTCCAATCGCGTGTGCTGCACGGGAAGTGGTATAGAACGGAGGTGCATTTTTACTATTTCTCTTTTTCTTTTTGGATTTTTACACCTTTTTACCTTTATACAGTGCGCTAACGTGTGTTACGAAACGTTTTATATAGGCGTAATGCGGTGCGAATTGCTATAGTTGTGTCTCGTAGCTCGCATTGCGGTATAAAATGTTTTGAGTTTTGCATAATTTTCACAAATAATCAAATTTTAGTTTAAATCTTTCAGAATACAGAACTGCCCATATAGAATTCATTACAATTCTCAAATAATTTATTTGTATCGTTCCGAGCATATTTCTTGAGATTGAAATCATATTTAATTACCACGTGTATCGTTGAATTATAAATATTCAATTTTCTTTTGACGAGTTTTGATGTCGGTGAAACCCAATTATCTGATTAAAACCATTTTCTATTGATATGGCACTATTTCTATTTTTTTAAAATCAATATTAGTTTGCCTTGACACGTGTCCGGTGCATTAGACTTTCATATTTAATGAGAAATAGTTATATTTTATTAAAATAATTCTGCACAAATGCAGTATATCACATTTAACTCTTCATTCATTTAATTGACTATTTCAAGGTAGTACGAAGTGCATATTTAAGGATATTTTGGTATCTTCCAGTGCATCTATCTATCATCCAACCGGAAATAGAATCAATTTATAGCAGTACAAATACATGCACTCTGTATTTTTAATTTCGCATTAAATAACAATAATTCTTTCCTCCCCAATGAATCGCAAAAGGTACAGCAGAAAAAAAACATCCCTTCCGACAATACCGACTGCACTCGATTACAGTTCCCACGTCATATATCCTACGAAATATATCAATCCATAGTGCCCTTATAATTGTACCGAAATATATCAAAAAATTATACTCAACTAATTATTCGCAAAAATAACGCAAAACTTTCTCATATAAAACAGATTTACTAACCGGCAGTAACAGCCGGCAGAGGAGTCAAATTCGAGTGTGCGAAATTTGCTTAGAAGTTAGCGCGTGCGCAGGACAACTCGCTGCGTACACCCTTCGGCCAGTCAGTGATTAAGGGTCGACGGGGTAGGTCGCGTTAAATTGTAAACGCGACGAAACATGCTGAAACGTGGCTTTACGTGATTCCATCCTGTTTGATTGGAGAGGTGCGTGAAAGCGTGACGGAAGGATGGCGGACAGCGAAGGTGGTTCTGAGCAGGATGACGTATCATTCCTCCGTACGGTGAGTTTGACTTTTTACATAAAAAGATTAATTGATTTCAAAATACCTACTGCATTCCTAACCCTAATCCCGAGTATGCACACTGTGCCAATGCTTCTAATATACATAAATCCATAAACGTTAACGATCCAAAACCACTCGTGGACAGTTTGGTCCTTTTGTACACTAAAATATCCATCTTCATGAACGTTTGAAGTATTTTGAACAAGACGTTAAAAAGTTAATTCGTTCAGACCGTATTTTACGTCTCTTCCGGATCCTTCTAAATAAACATCACCGCATACGACTGCATAAACACTCAGTGCTTAAGATCTTGAAGAATCCATTGTAACGTTCATGAATGCGTCGTAGGAAATTGTTACTTGTAAACTCCGACACTAGTTCCTGAGAGCTTTATTACTGTTCAATGTGTGTGTATATGTATGTACATAAGAACGCGACTTAAAGCCGAGCAATTTGAAAGAGCAAAATCAATATGTGGGTTACTAGTCGAGTTTTTACGTATAAGAACAAAAAAAAGGGGGGGATCCATTGCATCGTAGAAAAGTTCTTAAAGCTTATATACTAAATGACCTTGACCTCGTTTTTTTTTTCCACGTAGAAGTTGATCAGGCAATCGCAGTCAGCGGAATAGTACGGAACTTTCAATTTCGTTCGATACCTCGTGGGAGACGTTCCGGTCCTAATGGATGCTTTAGCTGGTCTCGCGATCCATTGTTATTGTACGAAGTAATTGTTTATTTAAAACGTAGCACGCGGTATCGATTTCTCGGTATAAAAAAGTACTAGAAGCGAACCTTCGCGGATTTTATGCCTTCAGCGTGCGTCATCGATTACTCGAACTATCTCCCGTTGAATTCAGAGGAAGATAAATTAAGCTCCCTGCCTTTCTCAGCTCTGACTAACGAGACGAGACAATACAAATGAGCGAGCAGCTATATAAGCTAATAAAACAGCTGAAGAACTTTCAAGAGAAATTTTCTCGCTCGACTTGGAAACTTAGAATGCATACTGTAATGTTTATTCTGCTTTGGTTTTTTTTTTATGCGGATGGGATACAGTTGTCTCAAGGAGGGGAACTTTATGAATGCTATCGCTATCAATTGCAAGGATTAAAAGGAGTAAGGTTACAGATTAAACTTTTATATACTCGATGTTAACGTAGCGCAGGTGTAAAATGTAACTCAACGTCAGGTTATTTTTAACGCAAGCAACAATTGCCCCAGCATCCGCTTTGTTCTAACTGGGTTGGTCCGAACATCATTTTCTGTATCTATTATCCTTATGGTTTTCATTTCAAATGCATAATAGATTACAGTGCACTTAAGTAAATTTATTACTCTTACAGATGCCGGGCATTTTTAGCATTGGAATTCTTTCCGAAGAAGTGATCACGTGATTAAGTTCGTGGCCAAAATTAATTTCATATCGAGATATTATTCAAATACGTAATGGAGTCGTTGTAGGTGAACTTTTGTTCTTTCTTTTTTTGTCATCAGAGCATTTCTTACACATTCTCTGTATTCAGCATTTATTTTTAGAATTGTTTTGCCGCCTCTTTCTTTCTTCCCGGGCCATTTTAATGTATTTCTCTTTCTCTTTCTCTGACATTCTGCACCATATTTTCCCTGCAGCCTTTGCTACCTCGATGACAGATTTTCTTGGATTCTTGTAGTACATGGTCAGGTAAAAAATGAGGAAAGGATTACGCGATATTGGAGTTCTATGACGCTTTCCAGATTTATCAGACTTTCCAGACTTGCATGTGGACTTGGAGCTTTGCGGTTTACTCTTTTTTTTACTGCTTGGAAAGCAAAAGCCAAGCACTGGCTCTAAATTTTGCTGCAGCCGATCCAGTTGCTCTGCATTCTCATCTCGTAAATTGGTCTCATTGCTGTAATACATTGTACCTGAATATTATGCAATCTAGTACAATTTGATGTTATAGCGACATTGAGAAATTGTAAAATATACATGAGGGATACTGTAGAGTAGGTTAAAAAAAAATAAAATAATTACCATGTCTCTTCCATTTTATTCATATGCTCGTCCATTATTTTTCGTTTATAATTTAACAGTTTACTTGATAATTTCACTTTTTCATCAATAAAATGTCAACGAGCTGCTTTAACGAAATTCGGAACAACTGAAGATCTTTTGATAATTTTGTTCTGCCATTGATTAAATAAAATATATGTATAGATGGTTAACCTTGGTTTTGACTTTCCAAACTTTTTCTTATACACAACATTTTTTAATGTAAAATGGGATTCCCAAGCTTCTGCAATATGGAATAAACAGGGAGAATTGATTTTCTTGTTAATTGAAGCATTTTCATACAGAATTTTTTATTTTTACGGAAATTGCGTATTATCCCGTGAACTTTCTCAATGCTTACATAGTATTTTAAATTACTCGCAAGACTGATATTTTCACCCTTATCACTTTTGGAATTTGATTATATAATTTTTCATGGACATCAATTTTAATTAGTTTTTAGTGACTAATTGACTATTAAATTGCAATACTACAACCATAAACATGTAATGTTGTGTAATAATTTAGTAAATCTGACATAAAACGTTCATTAATTAAAAAAAAAAGTCAAAATGATTCTACTATAAAAAACAGGCAGTAGAATATTTAAACCAACATATAAATTAAAGTCTTAAAATTTCAATCTTGAAACAAGGAGAAAATGGTCAAATCGTATATATGAAAGTATTGTCTCGAAAATTTATAGTGACAATTAATAAAAACTCGTTTATATCGTAAGTGGAAAAGTGGGTTGGTCAACATGATAAATAAGACGTATCACGCAATGCGTAATCATGAATTAGGGCTACCTGCACACGAGGCACGAATATTTATATAATTTTATGAAAACCTACTTCTCTTACCATAGATAAGACTAAATTTTTTAACTATTTCAAAATACAAAGTATCATACCCGAATATCATACAGATAGCAGGAGCATGAGCATCCAATTAAAAATATAAAAAAAAAGACAACCCAAGTGTTTGTTTTAGTAAGAAAATTAAAGAGAGAAAAAAGATAGAAGAAACCTTTAACTCATAAAAGAAAGAAATCGATATGGCATATTTTTCTAAGATATGGCCTTCGCCATTTACGAAAGAAACCCTTAGAAACATCGAACAAATAAGGGTGCGTCGACGGATATGTCAAGGGTATAATTAGGACGACGTCGTTCCATCGTAATAATTAGGTATACTTTTATAATGCTCCAGAAAACCATATATCGGAAGTCATCTCGAAAGGTCATATCCTGTCGACGACAGTTGACGTTAAAATATAGAAAAACGATATCAACGACACGTGCGAATCATAAAAAATGATTTGACCTAGGTAGAAATTTGAAAATAGAAAGTAAAATTTTTATTAAAAAAATAAAAGCGATATTTTTTTTTATTCACGTGAAGATAAACGAGGCCTTGGTTTCCTCGTAAATCCTTGGCGTATCTTTGAACGTGTCATCGTGCTGCTTTGGCAACTTATAAAAAATATATATATATATATATACGTGCGAATACAGTATTCGCATGATTTACGATTCTCCTTACGTATTCTAGGTATAGAATTGTTTGGAATAATCTTATTGCTTAGATATAGGGCTGCATCCTTGACTTTAAGCACTGAACGTCCTTGCTTCGATCGCAATGCCACGTACCAGTGACTGATTGTTCGGTATTGTTATAAATTTATTAGATTAGCATTCGATTTATTTCTAACGATATTAAACGACTGTGAATTTGTGGGATTAATTAATCGAAGTTATATTTGCTACCGGTCTATGGGATATCTTGTAGTTTGACAATTAATGCACTTTTGGTGTTTGTAAGAAATGCGTACAATATCCAGAAAGCATTGCGGCTTGCATGTCGTGCGGAATTTAATTCCTGCATCAGGATTATGTTAATCGTCAGTTTTTGCATCTTGTTACTGTATGTTGTACTGTGTGCATTGTTTGGCATGTAATTCCTATGCACATTCATTATTCCTTTGTATCGTGTTTATGTACAATAATCACGAGTAAATACAAATGACGCGGTTGGTTCTATAGGAAGATTCTAGGTTGTTTTAGAAATTTTGAGTATTTTATTCGATTTAAGGAATATAGGATTATATTGCTGGAAGATAATTTTTGAAAGAATAGCAAACGAATCTTGAAGTGAGATGCTTATTTCCTGACTCGGCTTGCATCTGTGAGCCCAGCACATTCTTAAGGCCAGCCAAATTGGTTTTGGCACACGACGCAACTTTTGCCATTTGGCCCAGATCATATTTTACTGTTTCGCAAAGCTCATTACTGGTAGCTGTTTTGAAGTTGTAATCGGCGCCTACATTGGTTTCCGATTTATCTTTCAGAGTATTGAAATCACGTGAAATAATCGATCGTCGCATTAACGCATGGGAATATGAAAAACAAATACGAAATTTTTCTAATTTACAGGAGGACATGGTGTGTCTGTCTTGCACAGCAACAGGAGAGAGGGTTTGTCTGGCTGCTGAGGGTTTCGGAAACCGGCACTGCTTCCTCGAAAATATTGCCGATAAGGTAATCAAGAATTATATGCATAAATTATATTAAGCGACATGAATTTAATTCAGATTGATAATTTGTTAATTTTTTCTTTTTTTTTTACAGAACATTCCTCCTGACCTGTCACAGTGCGTGTTCGTAATAGAGCAAGCTCTTTCCGTTAGAGCCTTGCAGGAATTGGTCACTGCTGCTGGTTCTGAGACGGTAACGTATTCTAGAATAATGACAAAAAAAATGCAAAATCATGTACAAAAAGCTTGAGAAGCTTTTATTGCGCGTTTAAAAAATGAATATGATAATCAGTATAGGAGTGGGCCATAAAATGTTGTACTTCGTGTTGTCATATACAGCGCACACGATATTGTCTTTTTGTTACATCCGTAGACCTTAAATGCCCAACCCCCAAAGCCTTCCATTTGCAATTAACTAAACTCGTCGATGTAATCAGAAAATATGAAATTATTATGCGTACAATTGTGCGTACTGTTGCTCAGTTGAAAAATCCTATTTTTCTATAAAATCCACACGGTTGTTGTATTAACAGCAATCTGTATAGATTTAATTGAGAAATATTTTCTGATTACTTTCGCATCTCCTACCTGTCTAGTATATCGCATGACGTAATCCGCAATACATTGATGTCAGATCGCTGGTCTCCTCTGTCTCTTCGCGTATAAATTAATGTTGTTCGCTAGAAATCTGTTAGACGTCATTCCGCAAATGAATTTTGTACGAACTGACAGCGCTTTGTAAGACAAAGGATTCGACATAGTCAGCATAAAAATTGACTTTTCTCTGTATTTTTTATTTGCAGCAGCAAGACCCTTTAGTAAGTATTTTTTCAAAAGTATCGATCCGGATTTCATTATTATTTACAGTCAGTTATGATTTCTTCACTTATTTCATTTTATGCACAAGGATTGTTCTGCTTTTTTTTCAAATTAACCACCTTTACGTCAAATCATTTGAAATCCGTATGGGAATGTGATACATATCATTTTAAAAAAATATTTCTTGATGTTCATAAATCTGTGTGTTTAGAATTTGATTATTGTCATGTTATGTTTGCTCCAGAATCTGTGCTTCGACGATCCTCCTGTAATACCTTTTTTTTTGGCCGCTTTCTTTGTTAATTTGAAATGTAGGCTGTTCCATTCGTGTGAATTTTATTTTTTTTTTTTTTTCTTACATGACTTTTAAAGCACTCTTTCCATCAGCATTTGCGCCGGTCGATTCTTTCTATAGAATTACGTGTAGGCAGATCCTAGAAATGTCAAAATTATGATCTTAGATAAATATAAGATATCGTGAAGCTCCTAAAAATTTCTATAGATCTGCCGTATTTCGTTTCTAAAAATATATTTCATAAAATTATGATTTATGGCCGTAAAGGAAACTAATATTGTGTACTTTAACATCATTTGTAACGTATCAATAACAATACGCTATTATGGCCTTCTCTTATTGGTAGACTAATCGGTTTAGAGTATCCACTTTATTAAAATGACAGTCTCCGAAAAATAACATATCATCCAAACACTTGCGAGTAACATTGTTTGGATATCATATGTCAAAGAATAAAAAATTAGTATCATTTGAAATACTATTTCTTTTTTTTTAATAAATCATCCCTAGTAGTTATAAAGCCTTACGTCTTTTCTATTTCATGAAAACGATTATCCATCGATACACAATACTTTGAACTTTTGAAAATATTTGATTATACTATCTGTCACTTTTTTTGTTCAATATTTATCATTACCTCGCACCAAATTCTGTGTACTAAAAGTAGTATAATGGAGCATGGCTCATGACGTGTTATACCTATTACTTTTAGGGCAAGGGTACAGGATCTGGACACAGAACATTACTTTACGGAAATGCAATTCTACTTAGACATCAAAACAGCGACATGGTAAGTTGGAATGTATTCCGTTCAGTTCTGATTAATTTCTCTAAGCAAGATCTATGTATATCCTAATCCGTATTCATCCAGTACCTGGCGTGCTTATCGACGCTTTCGTCGAATGACAAACTTGCTTTCGACGTTGGTCTACAAGAGCACTCTCAAGGTAAGCTATTATCAAACCGTATCAATATACGCTGTCATTTGTATATAACTTCAAGTAATTATTTCTCCAGGAGAGGCTTGTTGGTGGACTGTACATCCGGCATCGAAGCAAAGATCAGAAGGTGAAAAAGTACGAGTAGGTGATGATTTAATTTTGGTTTCTGTCGCTACCGAACGATACTTGGTGAGTATTTGTTTTATGCTGCGCACTGTATAAATCTGTCATATCAATTGAAATTCTACTGTACAATCCTTCATATTCGTTGCTTTTAGCACACAACAAAAGAAAATGACTTGTCAGTTGTGAATGCTTCTTTTCACGTGACTCATTGGTCCGTCCAACCCTACGGTACTGGAATAAGTAGGATGAAGTATGTTGGTTATGTGTTTGGTGGTGATGTGTTGAGATTTTTTCACGGAGGAGACGAATGTCTCACTATACCGTCGACTTGGAATACATCTGCAGGACAAAAGTATACATCATATTATTAAACGATCATTATATTAATATAAAGGGTTTCATTATTAACTTTGTTTATTTTGACAATGCAGTATTGTAATCTATGAAGGTGGTAGTGTAATGAGTCAAGCTAGATCTTTATGGAGGCTGGAACTTGCCAGGACAAAGTGGGCTGGTGGTTTTATTAATTGGTTACATCCTATGCGGATCAGACATCTTACTACTGGTCGTTATCTTGGTGTGAATGAGAATAATGAGTTATATTTAGTAGATAGGTATGTAATAATTATTTGAAGGGTATTGATAAAGTCGAGATATGACTTTATGTAGAATTTTTAAGCATGTCATATTTTATTTTAAGGAACGACGCAACCATTGAAACCTCAACATTCTGGCTTCGGCAAGAGAAGGATGATCAAAAGACTATTCTTGAAGATAAAGATTTAGAAGTAATCGGTTTACCCATAATTAAATATGGTGATTCCACAGTGATAATGCAGCATGCCACCACGTGTCTCTGGGTGTCCTACAAGGTAATTAATATTATAATGAGGTGTATTTTTAACATTAAAGAAACTAATTGTACAATTTTTACTTTTAGTCATACGAGACGAAGAAAAAGGGCGTGGGAAAAGTCGAAGAAAAACAAGCGGTCTTGCACGAAGAAGGAAAGATGGATGATGGTCTCGACTTCTCACGGTCGCAAGAAGAGGAATCGCGTACTGCTCGCGTTATCAGAAAATGCAGTAGTTTATTTACACAGTTTATCACGTGAGTATTGGACCGTAATAAAATACCAAAAAAAAGATATATTTCATGAAAATTCAAATGACAAATTATTTGCGTGCATCCTGTTAATGCAAAAAAAAATGTTTTAGAGGCCTAGAAACCCTGCAGCTTGATAGAAGAGCATCCATGTTCTTTCAGAATGTAAATTTGAACGAAATGGTTATGTGCTTAGAAGATTTGATTAACTACTTTGCACAACCGGAAGACGACATGGGTAAATTTATACTTAAATCTCAGCATCTTGCACATAAAGTATCAAATATGGTATCAAACATTTTTTCTTTTCTATATCAGAACACGAAGAAAAGCAGAACAGATTCCGTGCTTTGCGTAATCGTCAGGACCTCTTTCAAGAAGAGGGCATCCTGAATCTCATTTTGGAAGCGATTGACAAGATCAATGTGATCACTTCGCAAGGTTTTCTGGTGGCACTTTCTGGAGACGAGAGTGGTCAATCTTGGGATCAAATATCTGGTTATCTCTATCAACTCTTGGCAGCTATCATAAAAGGAAATCATACAAACTGTGCTCAATTTGCCAATAGCAATCGTCTCAATTGGTTGTTCAGCCGATTGGGATCTCAAGCCTCTAGCGAAGGCACAGGAATGCTGGACGTACTTCATTGCGTTCTTATCGATTCACCCGAGGCCTTGAACATGATGAGGGTAATCGATAATAGTATAATTATTTTTTATAATCGTGACCAAACACTAGCGAACATGCATCATTATCATGTTTATCAATTTCAGGACGAGCACATCAAAGTTATTATCTCTCTTCTGGAAAAACATGGAAGGGATCCTAAAGTGTTAGACGTATTATGTTCTCTCTGTGTGGGTAACGGGGTAGCGGTTCGCTCCTCACAGAACAATATTTGCGATTTCCTACTTCCGGGCAAAAATTTATTACTGCAAACTCAGTTAGTTGATCACGTGGCGAGTATACGTCCCAATATATTTGTCGGAAGGGTAGAAGGTTCCGCCCTCTATCAAAAATGGTATTTCGAAGTGACAGTAGATCATATTGAGCAAACAACGCACATGATGCCCCATCTTAGGATCGGTTGGGCAAACACATCTGGGTAAGCAATCAATAAGTGTAAGAAAGATGTAAAGATATGGGAATTACTTTATTATGCGAATACCTATTTTTTCAAAGGTATATGCCGTATCCCGGAGGTGGTGAAAAATGGGGCGGTAATGGCGTCGGCGATGATTTATATTCGTTCAGTTTTGACGGCGCGAATCTTTGGACTGGTGGAAGAAAAACGGAAGTGGTCTCAAATGCTACTGAACCATTTATTCGAAAGGGCGACGTAATCGGTTGCGCACTTGATCTAACAGTACCGATAATAACGTTCGCCTTTAATGGAATACACATAAAAGGATCCTTTCGTAATTTTAATCTGGACGGCATGTTCTTCCCTGCAATCAGTTGCTCCTCCAAGTTATCATGTAGATTTTTACTTGGTGGTGATCATGGCAGATTGAAATATGAACCACCTGAAGAATTTTCGCCATTGGTCGAGAGTCTTTTGCCTCAACAAGTTCTTTCGTTGGATCCGTGTTTCTATTTTGGCAATATGAACAAAGTTGTTCTTGCTGGACCATGGATGGTTGAAGATGACACAGCATTCGTACCAGCACCTGTTGACACGTCGATGATCAATTTACCAGCCTATATAGAACAGATAAGAGATAAATTAGCTGAGAATATACACGAAATGTGGGCGATGAATAAGATCGAAGCTGGTTGGATATATGGAGAACAAAGGGATGATCTTAGAAAGATTCATCCATGTATTGTACAGTTTGAAAAACTTCCAGCTGCAGAAAAGCGTTACGATACTCAATTGGCTGTACAGACGTTGAAAACCATTCTGGCTCTGGGTTACTATATTACTATGGATAAACCACCGTCGCGTATAAAAACTTTACGTTTGCCAAATGAACCCTTTCTACAAAGTAGTGGATATAAACCAGCCCCTCTTGATCTTGGTGCGATTACATTGTCACCAAAAATGGAGGAGCTCGTAGATCAGCTTGCCGAGAACACCCACAATTTATGGGCTAAGGAACGAATAAGTCAGGGCTGGACTTACGGGTTGAACGAGGACTCAGCAATGAGAAGAAGTCCACATTTGGTACCTTATCCGAAAGTGGATGAAGCTATCAAAAAAGCTAATAGAGATACTGCTAGTGAGACTGTAAGAACTTTATTGGTTTATGGGTACATGTTGGATCCACCTACTGGAGAACAGCACGAAGGTAAATCAAGTGATTAGACAACTGTTTATTACAGGTATTATAACAATAATTATTTTTTAGCACTGCTTCTTGAAGCCAGCCGATTACGTCAACTTTACTTCAGGACGTACAGAGTCGAGAAGCACTATGCTGTCAATAGTGGCAAATGGTACTTTGAGTTTGAAGTACTAACTGCTGGTCCGATGCGCGTTGGATGGGCTAAGGCTGAGTGCATGCCTGGTAGTATGTTAGGCAGCGATGAAAATACTTGGGCCTTTGACGGATACAACGTAAGTCCTATTTTGTTTTATATATAATTTTTTACAGTAGCCATCGATTAGGGCAGCTTCAGATAAAAGTTGCAAATTATTACATATGCAGCTGCTAAGTAAGATCCTAAAGATGTTTCAGAGTCAGTATAAATATATCTTAATTATTTGTAAGAAGTAGGTGTTACGTTTTTTTTTCATACAGATCTAGCTGCATCTGTACTATAAAAGTAAAGATTTTGTATTTGAGAAAAAAAATAAACGTCGATTTGATCGTTATACATTGCAACAGGAATGTATATAGTTCGAGGTTTTAGAAGAGGGTACTGATCACTTAACGTTAATCACTAATTGTCAATAATTAGTAATTCATTAAAAATTATGTCATCCTAAATATTAGGTGACTAAAGTACACTGCGGTACCAACGAATCTTTTGGTCACAAATATCAAGTGGGCGACGTAGTTGGCTGTTTCATTGACGTCCCAGACAGAACGATCAGTAAGAGTCCCATTTCCCAATAGCGAATAGCGGTCAACCATTTTTTCGTTTTTGGTCACGAATTGTCTTCGTCTCGCTCTATGTTCTTCCATGTTGATTTGGTTTTTGCATCCTGTCCCTGAAGAATGAAATAAAATTTCATTTAATTACGCGTGTGGCGTGATCATGAATTTGAGGTATTGAGAGAACATTCTGAACAATTTCTAGAATGAATTTGACATTGATCAAATATCCTTTTTGTAAATATAATATGTATTTTTTGCAATCTGAAAAATACGATAGAAACTGAAAAAATATTAAAATCGATCGCATGTTCTTTCAAACATCGAAAGGTTATACTACGCTTTATAAAATGCTGAGGCCCTGTAAGATAACTGATAAGGTTTTGGCGGCTACGTACTTAACAAGACATAAAGAATGGCCACTATCGATCTACATAAAATCTCTTGAACTGTTGAAATTTTATTTTAAGGAGGAAAAAGTGTACTCAAGCACAGCAGAAAGTTTCGGCAAACAATGGCAGGTTGGAGATGTTGTCGGTGTTTTCCTGGATCTTATTGACCGAACAATTAGTAAGACGGAATCTTTAAGCAAACGCTTCTGCGGCCATTTTAAGCTATAATCTGACCGTAGACATAGACTACTGGATACTCAGTTTAATACTACGATGAATTTCATGTATTTTTTTTGTAATACTGTACAATATTTTAACGGCATCCGTTCGTCATTCGATTTAATGATTAAGAATCGTTTCCACTTCGATTTTAAAAACATCAATTTTAACAGCGCAGCTTCGTTAGATTATTTTTTCTTAAGATATTCTATTCCTCATCGATTTTACGTTTTCCATATGGCACAGAAGAGGTACATAGTCTACTGTTAACACTTCAATGGCATATTTAAAAAAAAAATTAAAATTATCACGACAGCCGCAGTTGCTTTTATAAGCAATCAATTCCTCAACGTCGTTTTTTTAACGTTCACATATTGATTTAAAATTCTTGTAAATGATATCATTGTCTCATTTATGTTTATAATTAACAATTATGCAATTTATCTATGATCTATCTGATATCCAGTATTCTATCCGGTATCATATACAATTAGCGACAACAGCGCTGTCATTCATAGCTACTAATCATTAAAAATGACGGGTGACCCCAAACTATAACTGTACAATATTATCCAATGAATTATGTAAATATTAATTCTATAGTAGGTTATAAAAAAATGCAAAATCGACGAATAATTGGACGTTTTCTGCCATCATTTTTTTTTTTTCTTATCAATATCAAACTGTCAGATTGAATGCATATTTATAAGATCCTACTGTATTGTATTACGTGATATCTTTGGGGACCACCGTAGTACACTATCATTGTATTAGAGATACCGCAAACAATATTTATGATTAGAATATAATTGATGACTTTATGTAGAACAAAATTTAGACCTTTTGACATCCTTGTTTGTGCTTATAAATTCTTGTTCTTAATAGCCGTCAGAAATGTCTGAATGGGCCCTTTCGGATGCTTCAGAACGTAGTAAATTTTTATGTATTTAATCAAATCATTATCATCAATTACTAATTATGTTTTTGCATGATAATTTTGTTCTCAGCTGGTAATTTATTACACTTTCTTGCAATAATGCCATATGACATCGATATCTCAATATCATTTAATCAATGGCCAATACTCGGACATGTCCAATATTAATTGTACTAATTGTACAATTTCTTTTCATTTGTGCTTGTTTCTCCGTTTATATATTAACTACGTGCCGTTTCGAACATGCTAATAGCCACTTCGTGTTATGCTTAGCTGTTATGCCGTTATATTCCTTACATAATGAAAAGTGGTACGAAAGTCTGACTCTGTTATTTCACTAAAGACGATTATTACAAGTGAAGAAACAACAATATATTACAAACATTTTTCTGTATAAAGTCATACATAAATTTATGCTGAAATAAATGACTGTAATTTCTTGTTTTCATGAAAATTTTTATATTATTTAGAAGACGATCTAAGAATCCATAATAAAATAGCTAATCATTTCTAGTAAAAGAGTCAGTCATTGGTACCAAATAATATTACTTATTAACAACCAAATATTACAATGAAATTTATTTCCTAGGCTTTTCACTAAACGGAGAACTGTTAATGGATGCACTTGGAGGTGAAACATCTTTTGCTGATGTACAGGGCGATTCATTTGTACCAGCATTTACACTTGGTGTTGGTCAAAAGGCAAAATTAACTTTCGGCCAGGACGTGAACACCCTGAAATTTTTTACTACTTGCGGATTACAAGAAGGCTACGAACCATTTTGCGTGTCAGTATTTCAATCAATAAATGATCAAATCAATTTTCTGAATATTCACAGTCTTTTATAAATATAACTATTTCATCATAGGAATATGAATCGACCAGTGACATTTTGGTACACTAAAGATCAACCAATTTTCGAGAATACTGACGACATGGCTGACACCAGGATCGACGTAGCCAGAATACCAGCTGGTTCGGATACACCACCTTGTCTAAAAATTTCTCACAATACTTTTGAAACCATGGAGAAAGCTAATTGGGAATTTTTGAGGCTTTCCTTACCGGTAATATGTCAATCCAGTTTTGTCACGGAAGGTGAAAAATTAAGAAGATGGCAAGAAATTAAAATGCGTCAGAACAGACTACTGGCTGAACAACTTGAGCAAGGACACACTACGCCATCAGCTCACATGGAACAAATAATGAAATCTGGTTTCAGTATGAGTGACATTAAAGGTACCATTCTTTTCTTTGGGAATATTGGCTATAGTATGGTCGTACTTGTTCATGTAATAAAGTTTTATTTTATTTAATACAGGATTGCAGAGAAATTACTCTGAAGATGCCGTTGAGGCTGATGAGATGATGAAGGAATCGCCATTGCCTATGCAACGTAATAAACCAGCAAGACCACCAAGAAAAGGATCTTTATATGGCTCACGAAATGCTTTGGATCGTGCTACCAGCGAAGGTGAAATGAATGGCTACAATGACATGAATGGCGATGTAAAGGATGACAAGAAAAAACGGGGACGCTCACCATTCCGGTAAATATAATAAATTGATAGCATTATTCGCTGTGGCATACGTAAATTAATTATAGAATTTTGTTTCTGTCAGCAAGCTTAGCAAAGAAATGGAGGATGTCTCGTAAGTTAATTGTACCCTCGTCGATATTGCAACCTATTGACATTATTATCATTCATTCTTTATGCAAAAATACTTGTGTACAGACGAAAATAATGAATATGAAATCATAAATCACGTAATAGCTGAAACAAATAATCATTAGCGTATAGAATCATTACTTATCGTAATGTCAAACAATTGCATAATCTCGTGAATATGACATGACAATATTCATTCATACAGGTCATCTAGATGATATTTGCGAAGTTTTAATTAATACGATATTATACTTACAGATTCTTCTCCCGTAAAGTCAAGTCACCGGATGTCAAATCAAAAACACCAGAACCCCCATCCCGTTCGGATATATCTGACCGAAGTGCACAGCCATTACCAATGGCAAGATTAGGAACACGTCCTGCACAAATACGAGCTTCTACAGTGAGTAAAGATTTATAAGATAATTATATATCGCAAGGAATAATGGTTATTTTATATTGTTCATTTTTTATTTCAGACCGATTTAAAAATGGTACCGCCGCAAATTCCGGAACGCAACGCACCTAAAGCTATGTCGGTTCTTACCGGAACTGGCGTGGAATCCATTGGCAATGAGATTTTTGATTCTGAATGCCTAAAATCAATGAATGAATACTTTTATGGAGTCCGCGTATTTCCTGGTCAGGATCCCACTCATGTATATGTTGGCTGGGTCACTTCACAATATCATTTGCATACTAAAGATTTCAATTTATCACGTGTACGCAAATCTTCGGTTGTAATTGTAGACGATTACGATCGTCCAAAAGACCAGTAAGAATTATAATTTTAATCATTTTTTAATTGAATTTTTGGTTAAGATATCAGATTGGGTTATTTGAATAATTATTAATTATGTCTTCAGGGTTGATCGTCAAAGTTGTTATATGGTTCGAACTGATGAACTGTACAATGAAGTGACCCAAGATGCATCTGGTAAAGGTGCATCCCAGGGGATGTTCGTTGGCTGTTTCGTAGATACGGCAACCGGATGGGTGTCTTTTACATGTGAAGGAAAAGAAACTAGTCACAAATTCAAAATGGAACCAGACACAAAACTATTTCCCGCCATCTTCGTCGAAGCTACCAGCAAGGAAATCCTTCAGATAGAATTAGGAAGAACTTCGACTACTCTACCCCTATCAGCTGCAGTTTTACAAAATTCAGAACGTCATGTGATACCGCAATTCCCACCGCGACTCAAAGTTCAGTGTCTGAAACCTCATCAGTGGGCTAGGGTTCCGAATCAGTCGCTTCAAGTTCATGCATTGAAATTGTCTGATATCAGAGGATGGTCCATGCTCTGTGAAGATGCAATATCTATGCTAGCATTACATATACCAGAAGAAGACAGATGTATTGACATTCTAGAACTTATCGAGATGGACAAACTTTTAAGGTGAATTATTTAATAGAATCTTATATTATCGGAGTAATCTATATTTCACATTATTAATGAATTTTATTTTTATATTTTAGTTTTCATGCACACACTTTAACGCTCTATGCTGCGTTGTGCTATCAATCAAATTATAGAGCAGCTCATGCGCTTTGTCTTCACGTTGATCAAAAGCAATTGCTCTATGCTATTCGATCAGAATATATGTCCGGTCCTCTTAGACAAGGATTTTATGATCTTCTAATTGCATTGCATTTAGAGTCCCATGCTACAACAATGGAAGTGTGTAAAAATGAATATATTATACCGCTAGGTAAGTAATTTCAAGTAGAATTGATATTTAATATTTCAATGAAGCTAATACATAGAATATATCTAAAATTAGGCCAAGAATTGAAGGATCTGTATGAGAACCCAGAGATGAAGCACAGCTTGAGGTATTTGGAAACCGAGTCAGTTCGACCTCAGATGAAGATGACTGATATCGAGTAAGTATTTGTTTTCCAAACTAGATGTGAATCCCCTACTAATTGTTGCCATCAAGGGTTCATTCTTCTAGTGAAAATCAAAGTATCGAAAATATAAGGAACCTGTATAGTCCATTCTTTCCTCTGGATGTGGTTCGCGATTATGTAATGATGGCTCTGAATGAGGCGGTTGAGATCAATCAGGTTCATAATCGAGACCCGATTGGGGGAAGCAATGAAAATCTTTTCCTGTGAGTAAATTTGACTTTTTTTAAATAAAACAAAAATAGAGTTTTTGTTCGAATTCTAAAATAATAGTAATATATCTCGAAATGTTTTTTAGACCGCTTTTAAAATTGGTGGATCGATTGCTCCTGGTTGGAATGCTCAGAAACGAGGATATATTTAAATTACTGATAATGATTAATCCAGAAACTTGGGATCCTACGTTTGATAAAGGTACTACAGTTACACAAATAACTGATGAAACAAGTTCCATACAATAATTCACATTTGAATAACTTTCTTGAACATTTTATAGAGGGAAAAGATGAACACAAGAAGGGTCTACTTCATATGAAAATGGCGGAAGGTGCTAAATTGCAAATGTGCTATTTACTTCATCATCTTAATGACATTCAACTGCGTCATCGCGTCGAATCTATCATCGCGTTCAGTTTTGATTTCGTAGGAGAATTACAAGCTGATCAATTGCGTCGTTATATAGACATCAAACAGTCTGATTTACCATCAGCCGTCGCTGCTAAAAAAACTAAGGAATTCCGTTGCCCTCCCCGCGAACAGATGAACGCCATTTTGAGCTTCAAAAATATTCAAGAGGATGACACTGAGAACTGTCCTTGCGGCGAAGAACTTATTGAAAAAATGAACAGATTTCACAACGATCTAATGTCCTACGTCTCACTGCACGCACTTCAAGAAGCTGCGGACGCTGCTAACGAGGTGGTAGAAGAAGTTCAAAAACCTGGCGCTATGAAAAGACTTTTCAACTTCATTAACGCTGTGAAAGAGTTTGAGGAAGAGCAAAAAGAAGAGCCTGAACCAGAGAAAAAGACACCGGAAGGTAGGTGTAACATTATTTGACAGCTAAATAAAAATTTCTCACAAGAAGTATATGGGAAAATACACAAATTTTACATGACAATTTTACTGATTACAGAGGTATTCCGCAAGGTATTGATAGCAACGATAGTGAAGTGGGCTGAGGAATCACAAATAGAAACACCAAAACTCGTACGCGAGATGTTTAGTCTTCTGGTGCGCCAATATGACACAGTGGGCGAGTTAATTAGAGCCTTGGAAAAAACTTACGTGACCAACAGTAAGACAAGAGAAGACGTAGCCGAGATGTGGGTCGGCCTCAGTCAAATTCGCGCATTGTTACCAGTACAAATGTCTCAGGAAGAGGAAGAACTTGTCAGGGAACGTCTATGGAAGCTGGTTAACAATCATACGTTCTTCCAGCATCCAGATTTAATTCGTGTTTTGAGAATTCACGAGAATGTAATGGCTATCATGATGAACACGCTTGGTAGACGTGCTCAAGCACAATCTGATGCGCAAACGCAAGCACAAGTTCCTGAGGGTGAAACGCCTGCTAAAGAAAAGGATACATCTCATGAGATGGTTGTTGCATGTTGTCGATTCCTCTGTTATTTCTGTCGAACATCCAGACAGAATCAAAAAGCCATGTTTGATCACTTTGATTTCCTTCTGGAGAACAGTAATATCCTTTTGTCTAGACCTTCTCTCAGAGGTTCTACTCCACTCGATGTGGCCTATTCGTCGCTTATGGAAAATACTGAACTAGCTCTTGCACTGAGAGAACATTATTTGGAGAAAATTGCTATCTATCTGTCACGTTGTGGTCTGCAATCAAATTCAGAATTAATTGAAAAGGGTTATCCTGATCTTGGTTGGGATCCTGTAGAAGGAGAACGCTACCTTGACTTCTTAAGATTTTGCGTCTGGGTTAATGGTGAGTACCGTTTTATGAATAAATTTCGATCTGCAAAAACATTTATTAAATCAATTGTAATGGTTAGGTGAAAGTGTTGAAGAAAATGCAAATCTTGTTATCCGTTTATTGATTCGTCGACCTGAATGTCTGGGACCTGCACTTCGTGGAGAGGGTGAGGGTTTACTGAGAGCAATAATGGAAGCAAACAAAATGTCTGAACGCATCGCGGATCGTCGAAAAGTAAGTAAAATTGTGTAAATATAAAAGAGCCAAACAATTTAAATAATTGAAGCAGAATTCAGCAATATCTTAATGTACTTATTATGTAAGTAAAACTGCATCCCCTAGGTATGAGTTCCAAACACCGAATGTAAAAGCATGCCTGGTAAATGTGTGTAGATGTGTATATACATATATAAATTACACTTTCGGCACAATATTTTTTTACTACTCTCGCATGCACACAACCCCATCACTAATAGGTATCAACTTAGCTTTATAAACAGGTACATGATGAAGCCGAAGGAGCCTCAATGGTGATGCAATTCGAGCATCCCCTACCGGACTCTGATGAGGATGAAGACTATATTGACACTGGTGCGGCAATTCTCAATTTCTACTGTACACTGGTTGATCTACTTGGACGTTGTGCACCGGACTCTTCAGTTATTGAACAAGGTAATTATCGTGTACCTGCATACAAGTAACCATCATAAAGAAGATTATAATTTTTTATTCTATAGGAAAGAATGAGTCTCTTCGAGCAAGAGCTATTCTACGATCACTGGTACCACTGGATGATCTTCAGGGTGTCCTGTCGCTACGATTTACTTTGTTGAATCCGGCTGCTGGTGAAGAGAGACCAAAAAGTGATATGCCATCAGGTTTGATTCCAGGACACAAGCAAAGTGTTGTATTGTTTTTGGAACGTGTATATGGTATCGAAACACAGGAATTGTTCTTCAAGTTATTAGAAGAAGCTTTTCTGCCGGATTTAAGGGCGGCTACTATGCTTGACAGGGTTAATATATGAATCTATATGTTTACCTTTATGTTTTACACATGACGCAAGGTGAAATGTCTTCGTTTAATTTACAGAATGATGGATATGAGTCGGATATGGCACTTGCTATGAATCGTTATATAGGAAATAGTATATTGCCTTTACTTATCAAACATTCAAAGTTTTATAACGAAGCTGATAATTATGCCAGCTTACTCGATGCAACACTGCACACTGTTTATCGATTGAGTAAGAATAGAATGTTGACAAAAGGTCAGCGTGAAGCCGTATCAGACTTCCTTGTAGCATTAACAAGGTAATTTATACGAGTCAGGGATTTATTGGAATAAAAAAGAAAATTGAATTTTACACGTTAATTTATTTTTATGAAATTTCAGTCAAATGCAACCAAGTATGCTTTTGAAACTGCTACGAAAATTGACAGTGGACGTTTCCAAACTGTCCGAATATACAACGGTAGCTTTACGTGTACGTAATTACTTTTTATTCGTTTGAAATTCTGTAAAATTATTTATTAATTAGATATCATTAATTATATTCGATATGTCCGTCACTAGTTATTGACTCTGCACTACGAACGTTGCGCTAAGTATTACGGGTCAACTGTTGGTCAAGGATCTTACGGCGCATCAAGCGACGAAGAGAAACGCCTAACCATGGTTCTCTTCAGTAACATATTCGATTCATTATCCAAAATGGATTATGACCCGGAATTGTTCGGAAAAGCTTTGCCGTGTTTGACAGCAATTGGTTGTGGATTACCGCCCGATTATTCCTTGTCAAAGAACTACGACGATGAATGGTACGGAAGTAAATCAGCATCCACTCAATCGCCCGATGGACCGTACAATCCTCAGCCAATTAACACGTCCAGGTATGAGATAAATGATGATTCTTCATAATTCAGATTACGAATATGTAAACTTCATTAATCTAATTTTAACTTCTGACAGTGTGGTTCTTAACAATGACTTGAACCAAATAGTTCAGAAATTCTCAGAACATTATCACGATGCTTGGGCTAATCGGAAACTAGAAAATGGTTGGACATACGGCGAACAATGGTCGGATGTCAATAAAACACATCCAAGATTAAAACCATACAATATGTTGAACGATTACGAGAAAGAACGATACAAGGAACCAGTTAGAGAGAGTTTAAAAGCTCTGCTTGCAATAGGATGGAGCGTTGAGCATGCTGAGGTGGATGTTCCATCCACGAGCCGTAGTTCAATGAGAAGATCATCTAAAAGTCAAGTATGATATAGAAATCATTTATTTAATTTAACCTATATATATTGCATTCACTGACGCTGTAATTTAAATGTTGCTCCCGCTATGGTTAAGATAGGAAGCAGAACCATTTACTGTTATATGGATCGTGACCTGACTTGACCATTTTTTTTTTTTTCAATTTTTCTTTACCCATCATAATCTAATCGAAGCGTTCTGGAGGACTCACAATTTCAGGGCGATTCGGCAAATCCGTTCAACTATAATCCTCATCCGGTGGACATGACCAATCTGACTTTGAGCAGAGAGATGCAAAACATGGCTGAGCGCTTGGCGGATAACGCTCACGACATTTGGGCTAAGAAAAAGAAGGAGGAGCTAGTTACTTGCGGTATATCTTAAGCTTCATATGTAATTATGCCAATTGATTAATTTTTAATTACACATGCCACTTTACAGGGGGCGGAATTCATCCACAACTTGTTCCTTACGATTTGCTCACGGACAAGGAGAAAAGGAAGGATAGAGAGCGATCACAAGAATTTTTGAAATATCTGCAGTATCAGGGATATAAACTACACAAACCAAATCGTGGTGGTACAACTGATACGGAAGTTGCTGGTGCTGGAGCAGCCGTGGAATTACGCTTCGCATACTCCTTGTTGGAGAAGTTGATAGCGTACTTGGACAAGGCGACAATCAACATGAAGTTGTTGAAGCCATCGGATACGTTCAGCCGACGGAACAGCTTTAAAACATCTACAAGGGACATCAAGTTCTTCAGCAAAGTCGTGTTGCCGTTGATGGAGAAGTACTTTAGCACGCACAGAAATTACTTCATAGCAGTAGCTACAGCAACGAACAATGTTGGTGCTGCTTCTTTGAAAGAAAAGGAAATGGTGGCTGCTCTATTCTGTAAACTTGCGAGTTTGTTACGTTCGCGGCTTGCTGCTTTCGGGGCTGACGTCAGGATTACTGTGAGATGCTTGCAAGTGCTAGTCAAGGGAATCGATGCAAAATCTCTTGTTAAAAATTGTCCAGAATTTATTAGAACCTCCATGTTGACATTCTTCAACAATACTGCTGACGATTTGGGACACACGATATTGAACTTGCAAGAGGGGAAGTACAGCCACCTCAGGGGTACTCATTTGAAGACTTCGACCTCACTGTCATATGTCAACGGTGTTGTGCTTCCTGTGCTTACTGCTATGTTTGATCATTTAGCAGCATGCGAGTATGGAAGTGACTTGCTACGTAAGTAACTTCATTATATTCGTTATATTCTTATGACTATGTTGATATAAGATAGTAAATTTTTCTTTCTTGAATTACAGTCGATGAGATTCAAGTAGCTTCGTACAAAATACTGGCATCTTTATATACTCTCGGTGTGGATCCTACTTTAACACATGATAGAAAGTACTTGAAGACGGAGATAGAACGTAATAAACCAAATCTCGGTTCTTGTCTTGGTGCTTTCTCGAGTTGCTTCCCTGTGGCTTTCCTAGAACCGCATCTCAATAAGCACAATCAGTTTTCACTGTTGAATAGAATCGCTGATCATTCGCTGGAAGCTCAGGACATAATGAGTCGTATGGAATCAAGTATGCCAACACTAGAGACTATTCTGACTGAAGTTGATCAATTTGTGGAATCTGACAAGACTTATAGCGATGCTCCACATGTGATTGACGTGATATTGCCATTGCTCTGTTCCTACTTGCCTTTCTGGTGGGCCCAAGGGCCTGATAACGTTAATCCCACAGAAGGGACATACGTGAGTATGGTAACGAGCGATCACATGAATCAACTGTTGAAGAACGTACTTAAACTCATTAAGAAAAATATTGGTAATGAGAATGCTCCATGGATGACACGTATTGCTGCTTACACTCAACAAATCATTATCAACTCGTCCGAAGAGCTGCTCAAGGATCCATTCTTGCCACTTGCTGAGCGTGTCAGGAAACGTACTGATAATATGTTCCATAAGGAGGAATCATTGCGAGGATTTATAAAGTCATCGACTGATGATACGTCACAAATTGAAACACAGATACAGGAGGACTGGCAACTTCTTGTTAGGGATATATACTCGTTCTATCCATTGCTCATTAAGTACGTTGATCTTCAACGTAATCATTGGCTGCGGAATAATATACCGGAAGCGGAGGATCTTTATAACCACGTTGCCGCGATTTTTAATATTTGGTCAAAGTCTCAGTACTTCCTTCGAGAAGAACAGAACTTTATATCAGCTAATGAGATTGATAATATGGTGTTAATTATGCCTACGGCTACTAGGAGACCTGCTACTGTTTCTGACGGCACCACACCATCAGGAGGAGGAAAGGTAGATATATTACTTGTTTCAAATGTATTTGTACGTCTGCAATTATAATCTTGTCAATGTGTCCTAATATCTTGTGAAACAGAAAAAGAAGAAACATCGCGACAAGAAGAGAGACAAGGATAAGGAAGTACAAGCATCTCTAATGGTTGCCTGTCTCAAGCGATTGTTACCAGTCGGTTTAAATCTTTTTGCTGGCCGAGAACAAGAACTGGTTCAGCACTGTAAGGACAGATTCTTAAAGAAACTTCCAGAACATGAGATTGCTGAATTCGCCAAAACACAACTTACATTGCCTGACAAGATCGATCCAGCGGATGAAATGTCATGGCAGCACTATCTATATTCGAAACTTGGACAAAAAAAGGATGTCACGGAACCCGTCAAAGCTCAACAAATCGAAGAAGTTGTAGTTAGGATTACCGCCATGGCTAAAGTACTTTACGGTCTTCATATGGTAGGTAAAACTCTGGACCGTTAAGCAAACCGTTGACACTAAATAGTAAAAGCCTTATTGTTACGTTTATCATTTTTTGGAGAAAAACAAAACAAATTTCGAAACGCATTATCTCGGTAAGCTTCATACAAATTTGGTCTCTGTTTTCGAGTAGATAGACCATCCGCAGCAGCAGAGCAAGAGTAGTTACCGATCGGTGGTCTCTATTCAAAGAAAACGAGCAGTTATCGCTTGCTTCCGTCAGACCTCCCTACATTCCCTACCCAGGTACCCTATTTTGTTTGTTCATTGTTGTTTTGGGTTTTCAACAGTACATGCTGCTTCTTATCATTCGTTAAGTTGCCCCGTCTACTTTTAAACTGAAGATGAAGTGATAAAGTCGTTTTGGTTTTCATGTCACTATGTTATTATATTTTACACAAACTACTCCATAACATGATTAATTTTGAATACCGATTATGCAATTACTATCATAGAAATTTGACATTGTAATACGTAAGTATATACAAATTTAAAAAAAAAAACTGAACAATTCTGGGACAACCCTGAAGACTAATATTGTTGTGGTTGATGAAACTTTGTCGTGATGTAGTAGCATATACAAAAAGATCACTTTTATTTCCTTATAATTCTAACAAAAAGTGCGATGTGTGTGCATGCTGCTAACAGGCAACTAAACCACCCCCATCGCGAGATGGATGGAAACGTGTGTTATGTGCAGCTAGAAAGAGGGCAGCCATTGCATGTCTCCGTAGTGAACCTCTCTACAAATTGAGAAGGTAATTAAAAAAACAATTAAACATGTAACAGGTTTTGCGATAAATATTTCGCATACTTAATTATTTTATTAACTACTTTTCCCTCTTTGGCATCAATAAACTGAACTTCAATGTCTTAGGCATCGGGCAATAAACATCTTTGCAAGAACTTACTATGAGCTCTGGTTACAAGATGAAAATGTGGGACAAGAAGTTATGATTGAAGACCTTACGGTAAGGAATCTTTATAACTTTTATAGAACTTCGGTATCGTCGTGGGAAAAGCAAAAGTGTTTATAAATTTTTGGTTTCTGTTTAGCAATCCTTTGAAGACGCAGAACTGAAGAAGATGGATAAGGCAGAAGAAGAAGGGAAGCCAGATCCTTTAACGCAATTAGTTACGACTTTCTGTCGTGGTGCAATGACAGAGCGTTCGGGTGCACTTCAAGAAGATCCACTTTACATGAGTTATGCACAAATCATCTCCAAATCTTGTGGCGAGGAGGAGGAGGAAGGTGAAGAAGAAGGTGGCAATGAAGAGGAAGGCGGTGCTTCCATCCACGTGAGTAGTTTATTTATTTCTAAGATAATGAAATATGGATTAAGATAAATAACATTTTTTATAAAAAGATTAATAGCACTACACATTGTTCTTCTCGTTTATTAACGCATGTCCTATTCTTTTTCTTCCTTACTAATCGACTAGCCAGGGCAAAAGCTTCTTATGGTAAGATTAAGTAATTACCACAAGTCCCCATCCAGTATCCGATGAGAAAATTTAATTAACCCGCTATAAGAAAGTTATTGTCCAATTAAATCTGGATAACATAATGCACTGACTAATTATACTAATCAAATTAATATTAAAATTTTCATTGAAATCTCAAGAGGCCTATGCATAAGCTCATGGTAAGATTATATTGAGCTATGAAATACTAATGAATAATTAATCATTAATCATTAAATTATTTTTATAACTATAAAATTATCATCCTTCTAGGAACAAGAAATGGAGAAACAAAAATTGCTCTTCCACCAAGCGCGTCTTGCGGATCGTGGGGTTGCTGAAATGGTGTTGCTTCACATCTCAGCCTGTAAAGGTCTTCCCAGTGAGATGGTCATGAAGACATTAGAATTAGGTATTTCCATTCTTCGCGGTGGTAACATCGAAATCCAAAGGGGGATGTTGAATCATCTCAAAGAGAAGAAAGATGTTGGTTTCTTTACGTCAATCGCTGGCTTAATGAACTCGTGCAGTGTCTTAGACCTGGATGCATTTGAAAGAAACACTAAAGCTGAAGGTCTTGGTGTTGGATCCGAAGGAGCTGCTGGTGAGAAAAATATGCACGATGCAGAATTCACGTGTGCCTTGTTCCGATTTATCCAATTGACATGCGAAGGCCATAATTTGGGTATGTATTGTAATGACATGAAAAATACTTCAGATGAAACATAATTGTTCAATATCATTTGATAGTGCTATTTTTTTTTGCAAACAGATTGGCAGAATTATCTCAGGACACAGGCTGGTAATACAACCACTGTTAATGTAGTAATCTGTACAGTCGATTACCTTCTTCGGCTTCAGGAGTCCATCATGGATTTCTATTGGCATTACTCTAGCAAGGAGTTAATTGATCCTGCTGGAAAGGCTAATTTTTTCAAAGCCATCGGAGTCGCTAGTCAAGTTTTCAACACTTTGACTGAAGTCATTCAAGGTCCTTGTGCTCAGAATCAGCAAGCACTTGCGCATTCCAGGCTTTGGGATGCTGTGGGTGGTTTTCTGTTCCTCTTTTCACATATGCAGGATAAATTATCGAAACACTCTAGTCAAGTAGACCTCCTCAAAGAACTGCTGAATTTGCAAAAGGACATGATTACTATGATGCTCTCTATGCTTGAAGGTAGAGTACTCGATTATGAAAATTATACTATTGTGCATATGGTGTTCTTAAAATTAAAGTGCAATTTGACACATATTAATGAATCTAGGTAATGTGGTAAATGGTACTATTGGAAAGCAAATGGTTGATACGTTAGTGGAATCAGCCAGCAACGTGGAGTTAATTTTGAAGTACTTTGACATGTTCTTGAAGCTGAAGGATCTTGTCTCATCTCCAAGCTTCTTGGAAGTTGATCTTAATAACGATGGTTGGGTATATCCCAAAGATTTCAAAGAAAAAATGGAACAGCAAAAAAGTTACACAGAGTAAGATACAAAACAATAAATTTTATTTGTTTTTCCTATTCCATTCAGTGTATCATTTTTCATATATATTTTTAGTGAAGAGATTGAATTCTTATTGGCATGTTGTGAAACGAATCACGATGGAAAAATTGATTATGTCGCCTTCATGGATCGGTTCCACGAACCCGCTAAAGAGATCGGTTTCAATCTTGCCGTTCTTCTTACCAACTTGTCAGAACATATGCCGAATGAACCTAGATTAGCAAGATTCCTTGAAACTGCCGGTTCCGTACTGAACTACTTTGAACCATTCTTAGGAAGAATCGAAATTTTGGGTGGTAGTAAAAAAATCGAACGGGTTTACTTTGAGATCAAAGAATCAAATATCGAGCAATGGGAGAAGCCTCAGATCAAGGAATCAAAAAGAGCATTCTTCTATAACACCGTGACCGAGGGTGGTGATAAGGAGAAGTTGGAGACCTTCATTAATTTCTGTGAGGACGCCATTTTTGAAATGCAACATGCAAGTGCGCTGATGGCAGTCGAAGAGAGTGGCGGAATTGGAAAAGCCAGAGAATCATCTTACACTTACATGACAGAAGATGATGACGAAAGAAACAAAGATCCCATAAGACGAGGAATTCAAGCGTTCAAAGACGGCGTATATTTCTTTTTCTCAATGTTCTCGCCTACGAATATAAAGAACAAATTCGCAGAAATGCAACAAATGACGATACCCGAGCTTTTTGTTGGTTTCTTCAAAGTAATATTCTACGCGTTCTATTACTCTGGATTTGGTGTTGGTTGCGTTATTAGGTACTTCATGAGACTTCTTCTTACTCTGATGAGAGGTCCTCATGTCGATGAACCGGTTGTTGAAGTAAAAGAAGAAGAAGAAAAGCCATTCCGACATCTACCTGCTTTACCACCAACACCGGATGAATCAAATTTACAGGTAAAGAGAGTCAATTCAATATCATTTGCATTCCTCTTAAATCTTCAATAAATAAATATCTATTTTCTAATACACAGGTCCAAGCGTTTGGAATGGACATTACAAAAGAGGAAGGTGGTCAAATAAAATTAGCACCTCATGAATCGGCAAATTCAACTCCGCAATCAAGCATGGAAGAGACAGGTGAAAGTACCCCTGATGAAGGGACTGGTGAAGACACTATAAGAGCAGATGGTACCAGTGGTGAATTAGAGGCTCCTGTTACCCTGGCTGATCTACTGGGGTATGTAAATTATACAAATTGTATAAAGTATATGTATAATTATATTTTTGTTGAAATTTAATGAATTTTATGGATCAATTTTTTACAGTGGAGAACAAGCAAGAGCTCAGGCTGCAGCCGCGGCTGAAGCTGCTGCGCAACAACAGGCAGCGATGGCGGCAGTTGAAGCGGAACATAAACAGGACACAACAGCAGAACCATCAGCAGCATCCAGTATAGATTTGTCAGAATATACTCATAGGATCGTATCCTTCCTTGCTAGAAATTTCTACAATCTTAAATACGTTGCTTTGGTTCTTGCTTTCTGTATCAACTTCATGCTTCTCTTCTATAAGGTACAATAGTTATCAAATAATACCTTGTGCTGTGTAGCGAATTGATATAACATGAAGCATAAAATATTATTTAATCAGGTTACTTCACTGGGCGACGATAATGACGGAAACGGCAGTGGAGATTCGATGGCTGATTTATTAGCGGAAATGTCTGGTGAAGGGTCTTCCGGCGGAAGTGGTAGTGGAGGCGATCTCGGTAGTGGTGGCGATGCTGAAGGTTCTGAAGAAGAGGAAGATGCTTTAGAATTTGTTGAAGTATCAGAAGATTTTTACTATATGGCGCACGTTATGAGGTTGATGGCTGCTCTTCACTCTATAGTTTCTCTAGCTATGTTGGTCGCATACTATCATCTTAAGGTAAGAAAAAGGAAATCTCATTTTTATTCAAATGTGTATTAACACACCCTTTTAATATGTATCAGGTACCTTTGGCTATTTTCAAACGTGAAAAAGAAATCGCTCGTCGCGTGGAATTCGATGGTCTCTACATCGCTGAAACACCTGAAGAAGATGACATCAAAGCTCATTGGGATAAAATGGTGATATCAGCCAAATCGTTCCCTGTTAATTACTGGGACAAATTCGTAAAAAAGAAAGTCCGACAGAAGTACAGCGAGACGTATGACTTCGATTACATCAGTAATTTGCTTGGAATGGAAAAGACTTCTTTCAGTCAGCAAGAAGACGAGGGCTCTGGATTAGTGCACTTGTAAATATTTCTAAGTAGCAGATATTGGATTTTTTTCGTTGACACTTTACTTTTTTACAGCATCATTACCATTGATTGGAGGTATCAAGTTTGGAAGGCTGGCGTTACCATTACAGATAATGTGAGTGGATTAAAAAAAAAATATATTAATTTCTACTGTAATTTCATTATATTTATATATTAATTATAATTCTAATTTCTGCATTATTTACTTGCAGGCTTTCCTCTACAGCTTATGGTACTTTACTTTCTCAATTTTGGGAAATTACAACAATTTCTTCTTCGCGGCTCACCTGCTAGATGTTGCTGTCGGTTTTAAAACCTTGAGAACCATTTTGCAGTCCGTAACGCACAATGGCAAGCAGCTGGTGTTGACTGTCATGTTACTTACCATTGTTGTCTACATATATACCGTAATCGCCTTCAACTTCTTCAGAAAGTTTTACATACAGGAAGAAGACGATGAAGTTGATAAAAAGTGTCACGACATGGCGACGGTACGAAATTTTCAATTTACGACTGACAGTTTCAATTTTGCGTCAGTAACATAAGCATTATTTTTGTTCGTGCAGTGCTTCGTGTTCCATCTTTACAAAGGTGTCAGGGCTGGTGGAGGTATAGGTGACGAAATTGGTGAACCTGACGGTGACGATTATGAAGTGTATCGTATAATGTTCGACATCACATTCTTCTTCTTCGTCATTGTCATTCTTCTTGCCATCATTCAGGGTATGTAAATTAGTATATACTCGTATAATTTTTGCACGTAGTACGTTACATACACATTAAAATTTATGAACGAACTGATCAATATTCTAGGTCTGATCATCGATGCTTTTGGAGAGCTTCGTGATCAATTGGAAAGTGTCAAAGACAACATGGAGAGTAACTGCTTTATCTGCGGATTAGGAAAGGATTACTTTGATAAAGTACCACATGGTTTCGATACACACGTTCAGCAAGAACATAATCTTGCTAATTACATGTGAGTGTTGCTAATTGTACATATACAATTATAAAGTAATTGCGTATGGCAATTTATATTAAATAAATATTTTGTTCGTATTTAGGTTCTTCCTTATGCATCTAATTAATAAACCAGACACTGAGTACACTGGTCAGGAGACTTACGTCTGGAATATGTACCAACAGAGAAGCTGGGATTTCTTCCCTGTTGGTGATTGTTTCCGTAAACAGAACGAAGCCGTTGAGGAAGAGGCAAAGAAGAAATAAACTGAAGTTTTGTAATACATTTTATTGGATAATGCACGCGAGAACGAATAATTTATTCCTTCTAATTAACAAAGGAGAATTTCTTCCTGTTGTTCTCGATTCGATGCGTCGCAGTAATGAAGTCAAGAATATAAAAGAATACGACGCGTTACAATAAAATTTTCGAAACTATACATTTTATATTCAAATTATGAGATATTTAGTCCACTTAAGATTAAGGGACTTTCTTTAATTTTCAATTTTACGCGCACCGTTTACCTCACAGCAGTTGACTCGTCTTTTTCGATTTTTGCGTTTTGGGAAACGACGCTAACTCTTCGATCGTGTATAAAATTAAGGTTCTAATGATTTCGTGGAAAAAAAAGAAAGAATTCAAAATTCTTGTCCTATGTCAATGAGAATTTTAAAAAGGGCCACCGACTACTGTAGGAGATTTACGTATTTTTGCAAGAATTAATTTCAGGACTCATAGTTGGAATTCATCGAATTTTTTCATTTGTAGATAATCACACAGTGACTGTGGTGTCATTTATTTCTTCCACCCACTGTATAATGTAGCTCATTATAATTTAAAGAAGAAATCGACTGCACAAATCTATTTATTCACTAGCAAGTCTGCAGTTAATAATTGACATCCCTATTTGTACGTCAGATGGACTCCGCTGATATAATTATACAAAATATACATAATGCCGATGAAGTTTGACAAATGATAATTATACGTAAGTTGAATATATTAAGAATATATAATACGTAAACTTCCGACGATATGTAAAATTTTCATCATGAACGGTGACTGAGTTCGTATATCTCAGAATGTCAATATATTGTAAATAAAACTTTTTCGACAGGGCAACCTGAAAGAGCGCATATTTAATTGTCCGCAAATTCTATCATTGGCTGAACCTTGTTAAAGAACAATGTAATCAATCCTAATCCTATATAAGTATTCATTATCTGTTTCATTATTTATACAAGCACATTAATCTATTATGTTTTGATTATTCAGTGGTAAGATCAATGCATTCCCATCCAGCTATCTTTTACCTACAAATACAGGGTGTCTAAAGATCGATAATTGAATAGAATACGATCATCTTCGTCAACACTTTGCAAAATACTAGCTCCATTTTAATACTTGTACCCATAAGAAAATCTAGTAGCACCGTGTAAGGTTTGCAGTTCTCGACAAAGGAGAGAGAAAGGAGAAAGGAGAAAGGGTCGCGCAAGCGCCTTTGTAAATTCTAGGATGCCAGGGTGAAAATGCACCATAACATGGGAGTGTCAGCGGGCGGCCGTCTCAGCAATCAAAATCCAAATATGCAACCCCAAAATGGGATTTGTGACAAGATTGAAAATTACATATCCGAATTGGGACAGTGGTACGTGATCATGACAATTTTCAAAATCCCTATGTGACTCCGTTGAATGGGATTTAAATGTGTGTCCCAACAAAGGGTAGTTTATCACAATATGAGCGTGAAGTGACAGTAGTACGTATACATATAGTAGGTGTTTACTACGCCACTACATGCGTATCATTACTACGCTTACGTGCCATTCGAAACGTAAAATTGTACCGGCCGGTCATAGCCGGCATTATTGATTACAATACTTCATTTGGTTTCAAAAAATTCTATTTCACAAATTTAAGATACATAAGTGGTTGATATATGCATATGATTGAATCCGCATTCACATGTTACTTTACCCTACCTCACCATATAGGGTATAAATTTCAATAAATTGTGTAATTGACATGTAGCATTGTCAAACTTTCCAACGTTTATCATGTAACAAAATATATTATATGGATCAGGTATTTGTTGTTCGTGAACTTATTTCTAATGCACTATGAATTTATTGTATAATGTAATCAATGTGTAATTTCTGCAATTTTATTATACCTTAAGACCTAGATCATACAACGTGGTCATAAAATCTTGTTCCATTTTCATAATTTTTGTGCATCAAAATGGATTGAGATTTTGACCATCTTATATATCTTTTGTTAATATAAAGTTTATATTACAGGGCCGTGTGGAGAGCAATAATAATGGGCCAATTTCTGTCTATAGTACTTTGCTTTATGACACTCTTTAATCATCACATTAACACGGGATACCGATTTTCATTACCAACAGGTAATTTCTCTTAATTTTACTTAACCATAAAAATTCATTATGAACGTTAATTTTGTGTATGTAATTCTTATATATCATAGGACAAAACTTACCACATTATGTGATGATGTGTTTGGTCTATACGTCTTGGCTTTCTTGTCGAGGCGTAGGAAATGGTTTAATCTCTGTAATTAAAGCTCGAGGTTGGAGATATTTGTTATTAGCTCTCATTGATGTCGAAGCAAACACATTGCTCACATCATCGCATCAATTTACTAGTCTTGCCAGCATACAGGTATTTTCATATTATTTATTATATTAGTTAGAAATTAATAATATAATAATATTTTAGATACTGGATTGCGTGGCAATACCTGTGGCTTTAGCTCTGTCGTGCTTAGTACTTGGTGTAAGATACAGAATGGTGCACATTGTTGGGGTATGTGTTTGTCTAATGGGTGTCGGATGTCTAGTTTGGGCAGGAATTGATGATCACAAGGATCCATCATCGAGCGGCAAGTTGACTAATGACTAAAAAATTGAAAATGAATTTTAGAAAATAAAAGATTCGTTCGGCCGTTATAGAAAAATGAAAATATGCAGGTAAAAATCAACTCGTTGGCGATATGCTATGCTTGGGTGGTGCTGTCTTATTTTCGGTGGTTACTGTACTACAAGAACTTGCTGTTAAAACTGTAGATATTATCGAATACTTGGGAATGATTGGTTTCTTCGGTATGATCATCAGCTGTTTGCAAACGTGAGTTACAATTTATAACGATAGTACCGGTTCTCATGATATATGTATATGTACAGATAAATATATATAAACGCAATTTTTTCAGAATTATTCTAGAAAGGCAAATAGAATCTTTTCAATGGGAGTTCGCACCGGTTATACCGTTTCTGGTGGTTTATTGTATCACGCAATTTGTATTCTTTTCCCTTGTGCCTGTTATATTATTTGAATCCGGCGCTACGGCTTTACAATTAGCACTTTTGACTGCAGACTTTTTTAACATTCTTTTTGGAATGCTAATACACCAGTACAAGGTAAATCATTTAACAGACGTAACATATAACAATCTAATAACGTTAATCGTAGTTCATGTCAGGTATTAATAGAACTTAATAATTTCTAATGAAATTCCTATTTTTTAAATTCTAGTTCAATATTCTGTATTTTCTTTCCTATACTCTCACAATGACGGGTATTTATATTTACGCAATAAAAAGAACGCCAATGTCCTCGAATTCGCGAAGACAGCACATTGAACCACCAGCACCAGACTACAGGTAAAGTTCATTAGAAAAATATATATACATGTATATGTTATCTATTGTGTTACGTTATAATACTCTTTGACTAATTCTGAATACACGTTGATTGATAATGAATTAAAGTGACATCGTTTTAAGACACATGCCCCACCCTGATGTCGGTGAGGTTGAAATGGCTACTAGTTCAGGAATGTCGGCAGTTAGTGGTACACTTGATATAAGAGCGTCCACACTTGGCAGTGAAAGAGAAACTGTCGATGCTACGAGTTTACCATTGAGCGTTAGTTCTGATACGGCCTTTACATCTTTCTACGGTAGTCAAGCAAACCTGAAGGTGAGAAATAACTGAAGATCTTCATATTGTCAAATAATTAATATAATAAATTTTATATATTTATAGACTGTTAATGGGAACAGCGGAGCTGCCTGTTAATAGGGAAAAAATAACTGCCTAGGTAAAGAAATCATAAATCATTTTATAAACTCAACACACGTTCACGCACATTATGGAAGACTTAACTGGGATAAGTAATTGATAGGGCGATTAATATCAACAATAATTACGGTTAATGATACAAGCCGAATCTTTAAGTAATTCAATACACCGATCGTTATAGCAGGTCCAACACCACGTTATAGGTATATTAATACTTTTTAGACGGAACTACCGTTGGTCCGTACTATCTTTTGTTTGTATAAAATACAAATAAAAAATCTACATTCGGGGGAAAAGGAAATGTGCCAAATTTCAAAAGTCTTTTACCGCTAATTAATGCGTTCGTAAGAATTAATATGATAAGGAGATCTATAATTAAACTGAACACTTGCAAAACTCGTTCGATACATATTCTTTTCTCGTGCATAATATCTATGTAATATAATTCAACGAATCGTTACACTTAATTATAATTAAAATCTGTTGAAAATGTCTTACACTATTGCGACTCAGTATTTTATTGTTTATTATAATTATTAACGTATATAATAGTTTATATAATGTTAATCTTAGCCTATTGTTTATATAGCGGTGTATCCGTTATTATGTACTCAAAAATCATATTGCTCAATGTAATTTGTACTGTTATTTTTGTATGTATTATTGTTCCATCTAATTTTATGTATTGCGCATTCTCTTAAAATAAATTGTGAAATATTCCCAAAACGGTAGTCACGGATTGACTAATGAAAAATCCTTGGTCGTCGATCTTGACTAGGGGTAGACCTTTCGCGTTTAACTTACCCCACCCTTTTTGCGTTTTGCTTGTCACTCGACCCGACTTCCTTTCCTTCCTGAGGTTTTTTCCCCCTAGTCCTGTGCGCGACAGCCGCATTTATATATCTCTAAAATGGTATTGTTATTGCTAATTTTTCGTAGGCTATATATGTATATTTGTACTTCACATACTGTATCATTAACGCATTTGTCGAATAAATTATCTTTAAACACTTATACACGTTTATACTC
>JASANN010000233.1:1355794-1400800 GCA_031762395.1 Calameuta pygmaea | reverse complement strand
ACGGAATTCGCATTGTCGACGGAGGCGATGATCACAAAATCCTACTTCCAGATTCGCCGCTACGATTTAGCGCCATGATTTTGGTATCGCCTAAAATCGTAGCGTTGTGCATCTCCCTACTCATCTCTGTCGTAGCGTTGCGCATCTCCGTACTCGTCTCTGATGCAACCAATGCGACGTATGATCTATGTAAAGTGCGAAAGTGGCTGATTGCTTTTAGTCGAGCGCAGTCAAGCGCAGCGTATTTTTTCGGTGTAAAGCAGAGTAAGTAAATATGATGATGGTGTGTGAAGAACAGTGAAGGCGTAAGAAAGGACGATCGCGTTCGTAGCCTCACTCCGTTTCAGTTGGTGCGTTTTGTGGTGCCGGAATGGCGGGGTCTATTGAGATCCCTCTTCGGGACACAGATGAAGTGAGTTTTGTTTTATTATTCGTATATAATTAGTATTCGAAGAATTTAACTTCTTTTAAAATATGTAAAATGTAGAAATCGAAAACATTATACCGTTGCGTTAACTTTAAACCAATATTGTGAAACCTAACCTCTTTATCTATCTGTATTATTATCCATGCAGTATAACACATTGCGTGTTTCTCCAATGTATGTTATATACAACTTATTAAGATTTCTCATGAAGCAACTATATTGGTGCCATGAATAGACTTGTAGCAATTTCCTTTGTACACCCATATGTTACCATATTTCAATTGTGTTAGACATTTATGTGTGGTATAATTATTTCAAGTTCATAGCATATTTTTGTTAATCATTGTTATGTTTTTACTATACTTTAATATATCATTGTAAATATATGAAGATTTTGTTTCAGTCAGGTATAAAGTTTTGAACTTATAGAATATCATTTTATGCATTATGTAAATACTTCTCTGAAATATAATATTATTGTGTATGTATATTTCCTATGCAGGTTATAGAATTGTATTTAGATCAGTTACCTGAGGGCGATGAAGTCCTTGGTATATTACGGCAAGAACATGCCCAACTTAATATTTGGGTCAATTTGGCTGTAAGTATATATGTAATATACATATTATCTGTAAATACTTGATACGAAGTACATTTCTAAACCAAATTACATATTTATTTTAGCTTGAATATTATAAGCAACATAAAATTGAAGATTTCATTAAAATACTCGAGTCTTCTCGAATTGATGCTAATGTTGACTATCGCGATTATGAAAAAGATCAAATGCGGGCCTTGGATATGTTGGCTGCTTATTACGTCCAAGAGGCTAATCGTGAAAAGAGTAAAGATAAAAAGAGAGACCTATTTACAAAAGCCACATTACTCTACACCACTGCTGATAAAATTATTATGTATGACCAGGTATGTTTTTTCAAGTTAATCAAGGAACAATGTGTTAATCTATGAATTAAGATAAATATTACATACTGGCATTTCTTTCTTTAAGAATCACTTGCTTGGTCGCGCATACTTTTGCTTACTCGAGGGTGATAAAATGGAGCAGGCAGATGCCCAATTCAATTTTGTATTGAATCAGTCTCCAAACAATATTCCATCACTTCTGGGTAAAGCTTGTATCGCATTCAATAAGAAAGATTATCGTGGCGCACTTGCCTTTTACAAAAAGGCTCTTAGAACAAATCCTAACTGCCCAGCAGCAGTTAGATTGGGTATGGGTCATTGCTTTATGAAATTAAACAACCAAGAAAAAGCACGATTGGCATTTGAAAGAGCGCTGCAGTTAGATAGTCAGTGTGTTGGAGCACTAGTAGGGCTTTCAGTTTTAAAATTAAATCAACAACAACCTGATAGTATTAGAACTGGTGTACAAATGTTATCGAAAGCGTACACAATAGATTCTACAAATCCAATGGTATTAAACCATTTGGCAAATCACTTTTTCTTTAAAAAAGATTATAACAAAGTTCAGCACTTAGCACTACATGCCTTTCACAATACTGAGAATGAAGCAATGCGAGCAGAAAGTTGTTACCAGCTCGCAAGAGCATTTCATGTGCAAGTAAGTATTTATATAGCATTGTTACTGTATATGTTTTTTATAGATTTAATTAATTAAAAATTTGACAACATTTTTAGGGAGATTATGATCAAGCATTTCAGTACTACTATCAGGCAACACAATTTGCTCCTCCTGTCTTTGTATTGCCACACTTCGGTTTGGGTCAAATGTACGTTTATCGAGGGGACGCAGAAAATGTAAGTAAAGATGCATCACTTGTGCCAATACGAATAATGACAGTTGTTTGAAAAAATATTTATGTAATTAAAGGCCGCGCAATGCTTCGAAAAAGTCTTAAAAGCTCAACCAGGAAATTATGAGACAATGAAAATCCTTGGCTCCTTATATGCGAATTCAAGTTCTCAATCTAAGAGAGACATTGCTAAAAATCATTTAAGAAAAGTGACTGAACAATTTCCTGATGATGTTGAGGCTTGGATCGAGTTAGCACAGATATTAGAACAGAGTGATTTGAATGCAGCATTAAACGCGTATGGTACAGCGACAAGAATATTGAAGGAAAAAGTACAAGCAGATATTCCTCCAGAAATTTTAAATAATGTCGGTGCTCTGCACTATAGGTATGCACACTTGTGTCATGTATCACATAAGGAGCGTATTAAAACGTACGTATTAAACATTGTTAATATTTGTACAATAGACTTGGGAATTTGGAGGAAGCTAGAAAGAATTTGGAAGAATCATTAGCTCGCTCAAAGGCAGATGCTCTGCATGATCCAGTATATTACAATTCTATAGCCGTGACGACGACCTACAATTTAGCACGGCTTAATGAGGCTTTATGTGTGTTTGACCGTGCTGAGAAATTGTACAAGGACATTTTGAAAGAACATCCAAATTATGTGGACTGTTATTTAAGATTGGGCTGTATGGCCAGAGACAAGGGACAGATCTACGAGGCTTCTGATTGGTTCAAAGACGCCCTTAGAATCAATAATGAACACCCGGACGCTTGGTCCTTGTTGGGTAATTTGCATTTGGCTAAAATGGAATGGGGTCCTGGTCAAAAGAAGTTTGAGAGAATTCTTAAAAATCCTACAACGAGCACAGATGCGTATTCGCTGATTGCCTTGGGGAATATTTGGTTGCAAACTTTGCATCAGAGTGGAAAGGATAAGGAACGAGAAAAAAGACACCAGGACAGAGCCTTGGCTATGTATAAACAGGTATACATTTTTAAAACTTATTATTAAATCAGTCGTTCGTTTATGATACTAATTTTTAATGAGATTAATAAACCAGTCATTCATTTATGACATTAATCTTTAATGAAATTTAGGTGTTGAGAAATGATCCGAAAAATATCTGGGCTGCTAACGGGATCGGTGCGGTTCTGGCGCACAAAGGATGCGTCAATGAAGCTAGAGATATATTTGCCCAAGTTCGTGAAGCTACAGCTGAATTTTGTGACGTATGGTTAAACATCGCTCATATTTACGTCGAACAAAAGCAATTTGTCAGCGCAATACAAATGGTAATTTATCAAATATTACAAAGTTAACGAGTCAAGAATATGTTGGTATGCTCATTGAAGTTTCATTACAGTATGAAAATTGCTTAAGAAAATTTTACAAGTACCATCACGTGGAGGTTTTGCAATATCTCGGAAGGGCCTACTTTAAAGCTGGAAAATTGAAGGAAGCCAAAATGACGCTCTTGAAGGTAAGGTGTAAAACGTAAAACTGGCAAATGGGAATATGCTCCAAATTATAATTCATAAATACAGGCTCGCAGAGTAGCGCCGCAGGATACTGTGCTCCTATACAACATTGCACTTGTTTTACAACGATTGGCTACGCAAATTCTTAAGGATGAAAAATCTACCTTAACTACCGTCTTACAAGCCGTTCATGAGTTAGGCTTGTCTCACAAGTACTTTCAGTATTTGGCGACCCACGGTGATAGAATGGAACAACTCGCTGAGACGGAAGCAAGAAGATGTCAAGATTTACTCTCGCAAGCACAGTACCACGTCGCAAGAGCAAGGAGGCTGGACGAGGAAGAGAAGATGCTTCGGCGGAAGCAAGAGGAGGAAAGGTAATAGAAGAATATTCAATTAAGTTAGAGAAGCTTAAGTTAAATCAAAATAAGGAAAAGACTTGCATTAAGAAGTTTTAACGATGAGCAGTGTTCCTCTTGACAGTCTTAATACAAAAAAAATTTTGTGTTTCAGACAAGCATTCAAAATGCGCCAAACGGAGGAGCAACGAAAATTGGAAGAGATGCGTCGCCAAAAGGAAGAGGAAATGCTCCAAAAGCGTCAGCAGTATGTCGAGAAAACGAAAAATGCGTTGGTATTTGGAGAGATGCCGTCAGAAAAGCCTGGAAAGAAAGGTAAAAGGAGCAGGACGGATCAGTACGTTAGTGACAGCGGCGGTTCTGGAGGAGATGAGGGAAGAGAAGAAGCTCCTAGGGAGAGGAAGCGAAAGAGGAAGCCAAGTGGTGAAGGTAAAGAAAGGAAAGGACGAGGAAAGGGTAGGAGGAAGAAGGAAGCAGGCAGTGGAGAAAGTGGAGGTAACTAAATTCTGTTTATCAGTTTTATAGCGTTGCATGAATTGCGAATTTCACTAATATCAACTTTTATATAGGTTCGGATAGCGATCGTCCGAAAGTTAAGCGCGGAAGGAAAACTGGGAGCACTAAAAAGGACAAAGGTTCGCGTAAGAGTACATCCGATATGTCTAAGAATAAAATGCGAATCTTATCAAAGGAAACTATATCGACAAGCGAATCTGATAGCGATAATGGCGGTCTAAAAATTGCTAGCGGGTGAGTAACTACTTCTGTTGATATTGTAGGTGACACTGATATAGGTACCTTTCGCTACAGAGGATATCAATTTTCTTATAGGGATGAAAGTGGAAATGAGGGTGGTCCTCGTGGAAAGAGGAGAATCGCATCGGATTCCGAAGGATCTCGAGCGTCAAGATCAAGATCACGCTCCAGATCGCGATCTGGAAGTCGTTCCAGGAGTAGTTCCCGGTCTCGTTCTAGAAGCCGTTCAGGTTCGAGAAGCCGTTCCGTTTCACGATCACAATCAAGATCAGCCAAGAGTGGTTCAAGATCAAGATCAGGATCCCGAAAGAGCAGATCGCGATCCAGATCGGGCTCTAGAAAGAGCCGCTCCAGGTCTAGATCAAGGTCCGGCAGTGGGTCGAGGAAAAGTGGATCGAGATCACGATCAAGATCTGGTTCCAAAAAGAGTGGATCCAGATCCCGCTCCAACAGCGGCTCAAGAAAAAGTGGATCTCGTTCAAGGTCGAGATCTAAAAGTGGTTCGCGTTCAGGCTCTGAACGCAGATCCAGAAGCAAGAGTAGATCAAGATCAAAGTCCAGATCCGTGTCAAGGTCTAAATCAAGATCCAAAAGCAAGAGCAGGTCGAGATCAAAGTCAAGATCAAAGAGTGGATCTCGTAGTAGAAGCGCTAGTGGCTCAGCACGGTAAGAAATACTTAAAAAATGTAAAAATTATATGAACAGTCATTTCTTTCCTACATGTTATACAATACTTGCATATTTTCGTTCACAGATCAGCATCTCCTGTGTCAAGAAAATCTGTTTCTGGTAGTGAGGTTGGCTCACGTCATTCTAGTACAGATCGTGGTGGTGGCAGTGCCAGTGAGTGAGACTAACATCAAGAAATCAGCGACTATAGCCTTGTTAAGGGTTAGTCATAAAATAGAGTATATACATTTTATAATAATTGAGTATAAATAAGACATGTTAGATGACCCCAGTCATCATCCAATACGCGAGTCATTTAATTTTCTGCTTCTTTTTCGTTCATTTTAACGAGGTAGACAGCCAAAAAAAGAACTGCCTATCATTTCAAAATGAATTACTCAAATATATTATTTTATCGTAATTTCGTTCTTAATCCCTTCGGCGACAGCCTAGCGTCATCCCTATGGAGTATATACACCGTATGTCGTCAATATCGTTAAAGGGTTTAATATTGCTTACGAAGTCTTATAATCGTTCACTGGTCAATTATGGTTAATCTCTATTTTAAAGCTTAATCTCTTCACTCATACATAAGTCCCAACTCTATTTGCTATAATTGCAACTTATTTTCGAAGTAGCTTGACATATTTTCTTATATACAAATACTAATCTCCTGTAGTGTTAATACAACGTTAATTGCAATTTAGATATTAATTTCTTAATATATTATATCTCCTGTTATATAAATACTTGCTGCACCATCGGTTTGGGTTATCAGGAACAATTAAGCGAAAAGTATCTAGCATATGCATATACATGAATTAAAGAGAACAAATAATTTTCTCATCACGTTTCATCAGTCTTCACGCAAATTGCTTGACATTCGTACAATGCATTTCCTCGATTCCCTGAAAGAAATCCAGAAAAAAAATTCCTGAAAAAATATATATATATATACATATATATAAACCAAAAGGAAATAAAACGTTCCCACTGTTATAAGTTATCCTTAAGTAACATAAGTGCTAAGGATGTGAACATTTCGCGACTATGACAAATGGCAATTATCTTGTACGACTTTTCTTGGGTACGTTCTTAGTGTCACACTCTATAAGAGACGTCATCCGGCAAAAGGCAGGAGGCAGTTATTGCGTTTGGTTCCCTTTCGAAAAAGCGATAACCCGCCTTCAGCAAGGAACCTCTAAATTCCCACGTATACGTGACCTGTTTCACCCCTCGATGCTGTATTTTCATGTGTTCGTAATGCGTGCGTCCGACCCCTTTTCTCTACCCTTGCTGTAATACATAAGACGACGTTCATGAAATGTTCTCTCTGCTCTGTTTATCGCCTTATCTTTTTTTCCCCCAGTTGTCAATTTATGTTATCGACCTGGATATCACGTGAAATGTAATCCATCCTACGTCTGAGACGAGAGTGGTATAAAAGAAGATGGAAACTATTTATAGCTGTAAAGTTATATTCTTAGATAACATGATATAAAATTTTAAAGGACGCCAGTTGTCGGTAAACCCGCTCGGGCTTTTATCAGTGTACTTATGATTTTTGTTTTTCTTCATTGTTAACAAAAATCGTGTACTCTTGTTTCATTTTGATTACTTATCGACAGGATACGAGCATCTGTATCTTTTATAGGATTTTGTATTCTTACCTCCCATCATATTGGATACGCGCGTTTTATGAAAAAGCCGCTTTGGGTCGTTTACATTTCCTCGATTTTATTACGAAGCTGAATATCAGATAAGACGCCCGACCACTGGCCGGAAGATAATGGAAATTCAGTGAAACGAACGAAAGATTTTTTACGGCCTTTTATTCGTATCAGAATATTTTTCTGAAAAATTATCGTTGTCCAAATGTTCTTATACTACTGCTGTTAAATGGACTAGGCATGAAAAAAGGCAGAGTATTTCAAAAACCGATAATTATTATTATTATTATTATTGATAGATGGTAGGTAGGGGTCGGTGTTGATAAGGAATATCTTTCTAGGAAAAATAATTTTGAGTTTTCCCTTTCGCTAAAACTCGTTTCAAATCGACAAATGGAAGGTATCGTAGACGAGATAACTTTTCCTCTTGCCATTACTTCGCCCACTCGAATAGATATTCCAACTGGTTAACGTCGATAACAAGCCACTGCCAGTACCAGACGACAATACACACACACACACACACACACACACATATTAATATGTAAACTGACTAACCGCACCTCGTAACTGAAATTCCATTTTATTTTATTTGCCTTATCAATAATACTGGCATTGTAATTAGGTTCTAATATGGTGAGTATTTTAATAGTAATATTAATTGACATAAAGGTGATTTCTTATATTCCTACACCTCCTGTCAAATATTTCAGTGTCGTCTTCGATCTTCTGCACGAAACAAATGTACTTTGCTATTTAAGTTTAACACGAACTGTGCAGATTAAATATAATTGACGGCTCCATTACAAAGATAAGCTGGGACGTTAATGTTAAAGCCGAATAGTTGTGATGAATTAAAGTTAAATTTAAAATCGTGCAACGTGCATGACTGTTGCAGAACATCCTGAATACGTTGACACTATAGTTTTTATATTTTATAGTTGAAACAGTCGGTATCGGATTTATTGGTTTCGAGTATCAGTACGAGTGTTGATACGGTTTTAAAAAAAATAATTTTACTTTGTTTTAATTTCAATCGACCAATTTCAAGCTGCTAGATCCCCTTTAAACCATCGGACGAGCCACCGTTGCGCATTCCTGGAGATTCTCATCGACGAAGCGTCCAACCGCGAGTTCATTGATCGCGAGATCCATAAATCGTTAATTGAATCGTGTTAGCGAATAGTATCGTGTACTCGAGATTCAATTCAAAGGCAATTGAGTTTGTATCTTTTTTTTTTTTGACATTTTATCGAGGCTCAATTACCAAATCGCGTTATGAAATTGTTTTCAAGAGTCACAGCGCGACATTATTATTTTCGGACAGTCTCACAATCGAATTATAAGAACATTTCAGACAGTCCATTTGCACCCCTGACATTTATTGAATCTCCATAAAATCCAGATGATTCGTTCAGGTGCATCGAATTGCATTAATATCCGAAGTCAGACTGACGTCTAAAGCGTGAAATACGTATAATATCCTACAACCTGGTTATAGAAAGTTTCCTAAAAATTTTTAGAATTTTAATTCAGAACTTTTTGTGAAGTTTATTTCCTCTAGCTTTCATTCGTCAGTGGTTTTTGCATTTGTAGGACATAGGCGCACCTGACATCGATTTTTCAAATTCCTGTCTGTAGGACGTTTTACCTTTTTTTTCTTCTTTTTCAATTTTATCTTCACCCTTTATTCACTTTCTCAATTTCGCTACACGCGTATATACGTATGTATATACTGGTCAACCATAAAGGACAGAAAAAAAAGCCCTTGCGACACCCATAAAGCTTTTATTCGTTCCCTGGTTTTTTTTTTTTTATACGCAACTTCTTTTCACTCTCAAAATCAGCCAGCAAGAACATTCTTAGATTCTTTGACTGGGCAGGAAGAATGTGCGCAAAGAAGCTTGTCTCCCAAGAATCCTATTAAAATAGGAACGTGGGTGACTCTTCTTTACAACGGGATATTCGTGAATAAGACATTGTTTGAGGGGAAACTCGCTATCGACATCCATACCACAAAGCTATACGTAGAAACTCTATACCCAGTAGCCGTACATGAAGAATAGACTGGTACTATTGATCCTTTGATATAAATTATTGACAATAGTTCAAAGGTCAGTGACACGCAGATGCACTGTATTATATACTTATTAAGTAGTCGGCATGCGGAAACAGGTATAGGTGATATAAATGACGCCAGTAAAACTCGTAGGAATCACTTGAGATATGCGGAGGTAAGAGAAAATAATATTAAAAATTTTTACAATTCAAATTTATCCTTATTATAATTTCTTTAGATTTCCAAAATTTCATTGTAAAGCAATCATCTTATATATTATGTATTTGCCTTCAAATTGTATCCAGCATATTGAACTTCGATCTGTACATTAGATAATGGCCGGCGCTAAAAATAAAGAGTTACGATATAATCAGATGGGTCATTAAAATTGAGCGTTTAACCTTTAACCTTGGACAGATGTCGTAAAAAAAATTTTTTTTATTAAATTTAATGGGGCTTAATCTTAAAACTTCATTTAAACCTTAGTGTACTGCAGTTGTGCTTCGCGACACTTTCAAAACTTCCCTTGCACAGAGTCCCGTAAGGTGACGTGGAATTTTTTAGCGTTTACTTAGAATTTTTAATAAAAAAAAATTCGCTTCGTTAACGTTATGTCAAAGATAGTTTTAAAAGCCGAGTCAATTACTCTCGCTAAGGCATTTAATTTTGTTGATGGTAAAAAAAAAGCCATCCTCGACCTTCTGCCATCGTTAGTAAACAGGTTAAGAAATTTTAACAAATGAAAACCTGCGCAATCTCTAGGTACAATTAACGTTTCTTACAGAAACAAACTCGGATGGTTCACAGATACCACTGTTACACGCCATTCCCATTTTGTTTTTATCACGTGACTTTATTACTGTCCTGGGTACCATCAACGTCGATTATTTTCTGGTGTGCACGTGTACTGGTGCAAAGGACACCGTATAATACATATGTATGTCATCATTCATACGTAATATCAGCCTAAGGCTTCCTTAAAGCGAAATTTCGTAGTAACGTGTCCCAAGAGAGTAACAGGGTCATCCTGCATCTTCATCACGGGAAGCCAAGGATCATTTAAAATATATTGCTAAAAGTCGTTAGTTATGCGAAGGTCAAAGTTGAACACTTGAAAAGCTCTGCATTCAACTACATTGTATTATTTACTCGCACGTTTTTCTTTTACTCACTGTCTGACGTTTCACTGGGTTTTACTACTGCGAATACTTAATGCGTGCACGGAGCACGAATAGAAAAAAATTAAAAGGCTACGTTACACGTTGGGCCGTTAAATCGAAATGATATTCGTGATTCAAAATTTCCATAATTTACGGAGTCCTATGACTTTCGCCTGGTATCGTTTTCTACCGGGTAAATTTTCATTTATGCCTTTCATTTTTATTCGTTCCGCATTTTCTGAATTCCACGAATTCTCTTATCTCCGGGATACAACTGAACCTATCACACGCTGTAGTCTCTTTGGGACAATGTAGGCGAGCTTGCAATGTCTAAGAGAACGCGTGAGGAGGCGTCTTTGTTATTTACGTTCTGTATAGGGGGGGGGGGGGGGGGGGTCGGAAAATAAAAGACATCCGTGTCTCCGTGTATAAGGGCAAGCATACGGCAAATTGGTTTTCCTTCTATCTTGTTATTCTTATTTCTTTGCTTTGTTATCTTGTTCTTCCATGTAAGTCCAACTTTTCGGGATAAATTCAATTATGACATCCACACGCCATGTTGCTGCATTCCTTCTATGTATTGTCTGTTTAAGGCTATGGGGCTATGTCGTATCTATGTACAATGCACATGTAGTATTCATCGTGAGAATTTAAGCAGAGAGGCAGTCGTACCGGTTAATTTACACGTATGTACAGCCGAGTGCAGGTGCTTAATGGTAATTCCTCGGTCGATAATGCAGTTTCCAACATAACTGGAAAATATATTTTCCAGTTACTTTACCTACAGGGCGGTCGGTTAAAAATTGTAACAATGCATTTGTGTAAAATTTATATGCAATTTTGACGATAATATTTGGCTTCGAGATAACGACGATTTTAACGACGAGATAAATTCGCATGATATGCGCTGTCTATATACGAATTAGATTGACCTTCGAAAGAATAATTCGAAATTCATCGTTCGGCCATACTTATGCCACCGTGTATTATATAAGCTGATCTATAACCATGTCTTGTAATGTTGAGCGACTAAAATAACTCTAGACACGATTTTCCGTGAAACTTTTTTCTCCTCAATTTTCGTTACCTCACCTGTCCTACTTTCGAATTCACCTCACAATCTTTCACGAGGAAACCAGAAGGTCGCTCTTTAGAAAGACACACGTCCGACCTCTAACAATCCCTTATAACGATTGCATCCATCTGGAGGAAGCGCTTGGTTTGTACACTGAGATAAAGGAAGTTCTGGCAAGGATTAAACCTCCTGATCTAAGGGATCAATCACGTGGAGATAGGTATAGAAAAAATGAACATAATAATTATCAAACGACTCCTCAGGTACCGTCGCAAGAGTTTATCTGTAGTCCTAGTGATAAAATTTCCAATTCGAATTTTGCAAACAGTCGCGAATCTTTTCTTCTAGGACTTTACGAGGTGCATAAAGTGAATTTATGGGGCCGCAACTTGAGCGCGCAGCTTTTATTGGCTTCGAGTATGTAACCGCCTATTCCATTCTTTAAAACATTTATAATGAACGGTTAAACGTGAAAATCTATTGCGTTGGTTTTCCAATTGGACTTTGAGGGCGGTTTATATTATTTCTTAACAATGGAAACAATGCTTGACTTCAAACGTGAGGTTGATACTTTTCTTTTTTTTTTTGTTATATCGTTAAACGTAAAAGCTCGAAATTTCATAGATAAATAAGCTACTTCAAAACTTTGAAAAACAATCGAGACGAAGCGCTCGATGCATTTTTAATATTAACCGCGGAATGTATCCGTGTGCTTCGCTCTGGTTTCTATTTCTCTTTTTTATTTTACCTTTTTTATACGTTCTTCTCTTCTCGTGTCACGAATCGCAAGCGAGGGCGTATAAAGGTTTTCGCACGGTTCGATGGAGAAAAAAAAAAGAATGGGAGTAAAGGCTCCAGCTATGGTAAACGATAAGCCGAGTCATTCTTACCCATGGGGAATTTCTGATCAGTTCATTCTGACGATCGAACCTTTTGGCATTCAGAGAGAATTGTCATTAGAAAAAAAAAGATCCGTAGATTCAAAGACCGCCCCCCCCCCCCCCTCAAACCCCTTTCTGATAAGTCTAGCTACAGTTATAGCGGTAGGTATTTGAATACGTCTATATATGTATATTGCCCTTGAGGCTTTATAGTGGTTGAACTATTCAGTCAGTTTCAGACCACCGTGTAGGTTCAGTCTCTTGTAACGAGACGTTTATGTCAATTGGCGTATTGTACATACATATATAATTTCCTTCTCGATTGTGTCTTTATGCGAGCGGGTCTCAATCACTCCTGAATACGGAATTAAGGAATTTCATACAGACTCGTAATTTGCCAAAGCGTTTCGAATGTATTATTCATGATAATAAGTGGAGTTGGGTAATTTTGAAATTGAAAAGTTTTAACGTAATTGAATTGTGCGAATGGACGAAATTGACGGTAAGAAATTTAGCTGAAGATAATTTATTTATATTTATCTGGTCTCTTGTGTAATTGTACATTTTTATATATAATTTAATAGGTTACCTATTAAAAAAAAATGGAATTGTTTTATCGAGGATTTATTTTATTTTGCTTGGCATCCTTATGTATCAATGTGGTAAAAGAATTACATTTTTTTTTTCCATAATTACAAATTACCTGAACAATCGTTTAAGCTTGCTTAACAGTTTAGATTGTCATTCATAAATGTTTCAAGCTTTTAGTCCACGATAAAGGCGCAAAGTGTCTGACTTCAACGTCGATTTTTTTCTTTGCCCCAATGGTGCACTCAATTAAGATATCTGGTTGCTCTCGAGCTGGGTTATTACAGCGATACTCTCGGGTTAAGTCCATTAAGAGTTATATCACGTTCGTTGTGCTTGGCGAAGCCAGAAGAAATTAGAGGATCTCGAGTTGGCTAGTTTCTTTTTATTTTTGTTTCGTCTTTTTTTTTTTTAGTTTGACCAACACCGATTGACAACCAAAATTGAGCATATACGTAATCACTGCATCAGACTTGAAAATAATATTCATCATATATTAATACTGCGATCCCCAGCTTATGGGTTAGCTAAAATCGCTTCTTTCTCGTTTCACTTCCATCGCGGACCTTAAGCTCGATATACAACGCAAAGTTAATAGTCGTGTCGATTTCGTGGAGCACAGTGTAAATTCAATGTAGGCAGTCGGGCATGACGTTGGGATTAAAGTTCAACTTTGACGAAGGCTTGGAGCTTTCATAAACGCCCAGCTGCTGTATAATAATAATGCTCGAAATGTACCAGGCAGAAGTGAAAGCTCGAAACATTGAAAAACATTTGAACTTGTTGCGGTGGTTTGGCATTCGAGTAAAGGGCAAAGTTCACATAACCAAGTTCAGTAGGGGATTATCTTTTTTTTCTTTTTTTTTTTTCTAAGTACAGAGTTTCACGATAACACTCAGCATTGTGAAACTTTACACTCGAAAAATCGAAAGTCACGCAAGTTTCGATTATCGATCATTTCATTCGATAATGTAGCTGCTGCAACGACATTCCTTGAGTACAGAATTGAAACGGCTAATAAAGCATAGAAGTTAGCTGGTTCTTTTCTGACTATGATATTATTCGTTCCGAGCTTGCATTCTTCTGATATTCTACCTGGCTGCCGATGGAAACGATCAGCTTTCGTGTATCTCGGCTGGATAGATCAGACATTTAACAGACGGACAAACAGCAAACTTCATTTGTCAGTTTCTGCTAGTTTAATTAGTTCGATAACCCAGTTTCTAGTCTCAGCGACACGTACGTCACCTGCAGAACACTGCATCCTGCTGGGTACTGACGTCGGTGTGCATTAAACCGGATATAGCAGTTAGAATCAATCAGTCTTACAGTAATTCCATTTGATACTGTGGAGAAAACGTGTCAGGACGTGATTTCTCAGTGATGCTATGGTAAAGTGATCAGCATTTCTCACCGTTGTACACAGAAATCAGTATTAAACAGTTATATATAATTAATATTAAAATTAAGTTCAGTCTCTACTCGTGCAAATAACTTTGTCGAAACTTTATTATCGTGCTTGTGAATATTTCACGAAGTCACTGATTATTTTCAAAAGATTACATCGTCCCAGGTAATTACTGGCTGCCGTGGGCAAACTAGTAGGCAAACTTTAGTTGATACTAAAAGTTTGACAGGGATATAACTATTTCAAGACCTCATAGCACAGGAGGTCACGTGTTGTCAGGTATCTCTTGAGAATCTTCTCTTAAATCCTTTCAGGTACCAAATACCAATCACACTCTGCTTTTATTGACCAGATTGTTAAATGAAGTTATCTCTTCACGCATTTCCTCCACATTCCCTCGCTTATATCTCGCCATTCAATTTTATGCCCGCTATTTAACATTGATTCGGTCGTCAATTCAACCATGTAATTGGATTTGAATCGCCCGCCATTCAATTTTGTGGCCGTTTGCGAGTCATTCAAATTTTTATGCAGAATGGCAGTTTATTTTTGTTTTTACTTGAGGATAGCTAATTTCTCAAAATTATAAAAAAACAAAAGTGTCCGGTATGAATTTCACGGTGGAATAATTATCGTGCGTGGGAGAAAAGGAAGTATACATATTTTTTTGTAGAACATTTTTTTTCGAATATTCACACAAAAAATGTTTTTTATAACTCGTAAAGCTACTCGTGTTATTATTACGTTGAGGTAATATCGTTTCGTATATACATAGAAGGACTTCGCTGTACAATGCAAATTTACGTCGGGTTGTGAGAATTCCTTTTTTTATTTTATGATCGCGTTCTTATCCGGGACGTAGAATTGCGCAGAGTAACGCAGGGACGGGGTTTGATGCTGCCATTTCGATTAGGATAGCAGCTGCTGATTCTGGAGGATGTCTGACCAGCCAGAAAAGAAAAGGCTTTGGAAAATGCTGATACGTTAAATCCATATGCTGATTCTCGTGTCTACACGTGTTACGGGCAATGTCCATCAGGCTGCCTGCGTTACTCGAGCTATCCTCGCCGTTACATAAAGTTTACTACCCTACAGGTGCATCATCAAACCCTTTGAACGTTGGGCATTCGGCCAGTAAAGCTTTTACGATCCAAAGCACATTGCATACTACATGCAGCAGATCCCTGCAATCTGGGTTAAGTTAGCTGCTACCTTGGAAATGCACTGTGTACATACGTAACGCACTTTACGTCAAAGTCTCGCAAGACGAGCCAGAGTACCCAGCTGGAATAGGTTTGACGTTTCTTTTTTGTTCTTTAATTTTTCAAGTGCACGTACTTTAACCTGAGCAAAGTGTTTTGTATATTTTCATAAAGAATTTTCAACGTCTGAACCGTAGCTTGGTGGCTCTTAAAAAATTTCGATAATTTTCATTCCTCCAGCGCCGGCGCAGATGTTCAATTTGGTTTTTGATATATACTCGAGCAATTTTTTTCCAATTAATTTACTGTCTAGCTAGTGGGATTCAGCAGAGGGAGTTTCTTTTTTCAAATCCTATGATTTAAGAGGGTCGACGCATTTTGATCCGCACTACAGAATACAAGACATCGTACCTTCGTCAAATTGGTGAAACAGTGAGCGCCAGTGCTCGAGACACAGTTCACAATGTAGCAGATCTTGTGCTGTAATCTTTAGGATTGGTGAAGGGTAAATGTGAAGGTAAATAATATATGAAGGTGGAATGCTGTAGGTCCAAAGGCTAGCGGAGAAGGTTGTTTCTGATGTTGGCTGTTGTTTTTTTTATCTCCCGTATACTACCCGCCCCGGTAACCCTCGCTAACGTCCCACACTTCCTTTCACCCTTCTAATTCTAATTTCGTTTCCATCTTCTCCACGTTTTTGTACTAGCCTACCCTTCCTGTTCTGAGCTTCTTTCTCGTACGATTTTTCAAAAGTTACTCGCCAACAGTTCATCTGTATTCTTATACAGCTTGGAAAATTACATTTGAACTTTTCTTCGTGTCGATTATTTTTTTTTTTTATAAAATGAGGTTATATACTTTTTTTTTTCGAAATTTGGTACATACATCCGTATACATAGTAGCAAAGTACAGTTCAACAAGGAATTATTGCGCCTTGAAAATTGAATATAATCGCGATGATAAATTTTAATTGTACGTGCAGTTCAAAGGACTCGAAGATCAGGAGTAAAAATACCTTTAGTATTTTAACCTCGAAAAAGCTCGACAATTATTTATGAGAATTCTCTAAAGATATGACGGGTAAAGATACATTCCACCTCGGAGAACTTAAATAACCCTGGTGATAAAAGCTCAACAAAAAAAAATGTTAAGAGTTTTCTCCCCTGTGGGATTACTGTCCCAACAGTTTTTCCGTTCTTCTTAGTTCTAATGGTAATACAGTCCTTTTTTTTCGTTCTTTTCTTTTTCCATGTATAATGTCACCTACTTCCCACAGTCACTCTCCCTTGTTCCTGATTACAATTTGAGGTGTTCCTCGGTAAAAAAATTTTTATCGATAAGCTCGCGACATCCCACAGAAGCTTTTCCTTCCTCTCCGTCAGATGCGTGCTTAGTTACACATAATGGTGGCTTTAAGAGAAAGCTCGTGAAAGAGGTGAAGCATGATAAATGGAAAATGACGTCACGCCGTGAATTACACTTGCGACCGATAAGAACGAGGATTTTTTTCACGTATAGCGTACAACGAAACAATCGTTAACGTTATGAGCGAAATTCGTGGTGAAGCGTCAAGGAAAATTGGGACTCCTTATAATGGTCGAACGGCTAAATCCCTCGTTTGTAAATGCCAGGCCTTTATTTTACGCGAGTGTGCGAGGAAACGATGTATGAAAAGAGGCCCTATAACCCAATTCGTAAAATATAAACGGACCGTATAAAAATTATATTTCTCACTTTCCATCCAGCTCTATTTAACCGGGCAACCTTATTCGCACATTGCGCAACGTACATATTTTATTCACAGTATACAAGTCAAATCTCTTTCGTTTCGCGACCACTCAGCCTCGCGCTGTCGTAATTGTATACGGAGCACCCTAAAGACTCTGTCCATTTGCCAAAACTTGGTGACATTTTATTTGTCATCTAATTTCGACGACGACCCTCCGCATTCAGAAACTTAATATAACGAAGAGTGAAATTGAAAGTGTTCGCAAAGACGAACCAGAAAGCTTCTCCACCGTCTATGCTTCGCTGCTAGAGTTTCTGGAAGATTAAAATTTTACAGGATAACAGTCCGACTGTAGCTTCGTCTAAACTATAGCTTGGCTCGTCTTAGGCATTATTAATTATGCAATTTTAGCATTAAACGAAGCAAATGCCAAATGGCGGCGGCGAGTCTGAATATTACTTCTGTGCCTATGCCAGTGCGTATATCAGTCCGTATGCCAGAAATAATGTAGTTTTCTTTATTCACCCTCTGTACACACCACCCCAAAAACCATTTCCGCTCGGTTTCGCATTCCACTGGACCGAACTTACGAGGACATTACTGAAGATAAAAATTCCCTTTTAGCCGGTAGAAAAAAAAAAGTTCACAAGGACCAAAAGTCCCAAGCAGCTTAGGGGGTGTCTGTGCCAGGAAAAAGAGAATCTACTGGGGGCAATTTCATTTGCATTAGCTTCAGATAACTCTTATTGAAACTGAAGCTCCAAGACTCCCTGTCATTCGCTCCGGTACGACTTTATCAAGTTAATCTTTCTTTTATACCGTATTTGCAATGCCATCTGTGATAAGCACTCGTATCTAACGACGGAGTCATAATAGAACAGCTACGCTTACCCGGTGCGTGCATAACGCAATTATACATTAGCGAGCGTCTGGAAGGGCTGAATGATATAAGACAAATGTCCATTGAGAACTTGCGATGAATAAATACAGATGGCGCAGGTAAAATTTACGTACATTTACGCACGTGCTTGCTTAGCATGCAGTAGTATATCTGTATTTATTAAGCACACATGAAATAACATTAGGTAATTAATAAAATTATTTAAACATTTAAAAAATTAAACTGAGCATGCTACAAGTATACTGTGAAAGACTTTAGTAAGGAGTATAATCCCCCCATGAAAACGTCATGCCAGTGAAATATATATTTTTATTATACATCCTATTATATCTTGAACGTACATTTTTTTGCCGCAAAAAAATATCTGAAATTATTATAACTCTTACTGTCATGTTGACTGAGTCGCGAAGATAATCTCGTACCGGGTTTAAGATGATGCAAGATTCATCCCTGAGGGATACGTTTGATAGCTCAACCAGAAGCACAGATAGAGCGAAAAGCCGACTGCTGGAAGCAGCTATAAAAACGTTACGGCTAACCCCATTCGCGGTGAGTTTAAAGACTTTCGAGAGAAAGCTTGAAAAAAAAAAAATCGGCGCAGTACGTAATTACTGAAGACCCTTTATTTCGTGCGGTGATCCATCTTGCAGCGCCGTCTTTAGGCAGCCCTTTTCAGGATATATTTCACGACCGGGAACGGAGATGAGACGGTGCGTGTTCAAGAACAGCCCGCAATTCATCCGTCACCCTTATATCTTCGTAGAAGCGACCTTAGGCCATGTTCGCCAATGAGAAACCTCGGAGCTTGGCAAATTTATACGTTGAACTACAGTACATTATATGTATACGTATACTATACTAGTATACCATATATATATATATATACACGTATATGTATATACATACTGTACACAGAATTGTACGTGGGAGCTGCCATATACATATGTACGATACTATACATTGAACGAACATCTATGTACAGTACGATATCACGTGTGAATTTTAGTTACGTTTGTCTTATTCCTTCTCCTAGGTTTACGTGCCGCGGGCGCTCCTGGTTATACGTTGCGTAAGAGACATATTTAGATTATATATAGAAAACAGACTTGTACGCGTATAACGAAGACGTGCAACTCGATACTGCAGCAGGAGACGGACGTGTTTTAGTTAGGTCTGTTTCTTTTACCTTCGAACACCGTAGATACTTGCGCGGCTTTTCCCATTTGGCAGCGGCTTGACCGAAAATAAGCGCCCGGAGATTTACGGGCGGTCGAAAGCTTCGCGATGGCACCTGCGTCCGAAGTAAATATAGTAGAAGGTTGTATAAAAAAAATTTACACAGAAATTGGTTTTTTTCTTGAATCTTTTACCGAGTGTTCCCTCCCCCTAAAAAAAAAAACAAGTTCTTACCGTTAAATTATTTCAAAAATTTTTTCGTACTACCTAGTCTTTCTTTTCAATGTCACGTACGAAATGACATTTGAATGAAGTTTCGTATCGGTGATAGAAATTCTTTACGATTCTGACAATTAGCTCCATCAGGCTGTTGATAATTATTATCGGGACGTTAGATCGGTGTAAATAAAATATATATGTTTAGGCAGAGAGGTATGGAAAATATACAGTGTGACGAAATGGGGCATAAAAATACGAAAATTTAATGCACGTAAAATGTCCAACACCTATTCGAAATATCGCACGTGGGGTTCGCGATTTTATATGGCAGATGATTCCTGGGACTCTTATTTATTTTCGATCACGTATTTGAAGTCGATATAATTACGGATGGGTGATAGATATCGTATACATAATGTATTGTATAAGTAATGCCACCATTAGTATCTTCATGTAATAGATAATGTAATGTATATTAACTTGGGTAACATTGATATAAAATACATATATTGTATGTGGATGGAATTGTATACGAAATTGCGAAATATATGTATAAATGATGTACTCGAGGCGAGACTTTATAATCAGAATCTTGATATGGAATTTTGTATATTGGGTTACGATATAATATAATTATAATATCTACCGAGCGAGTCGTATATTTTATGATCGTGACATTAACAATTAATTCCTGATTGCTTTATCAAATATCTGAATCTCGTAGCAGGTATTAACTATGGCACGTCTTATTGTTCAAATTGAAATTAATCAGGATCATACTGGGCGTGAGATTCTGATATTTCAGGGGAAATATTGAAGAAGTAACAGTCTACCCTTATTCAGTCTCCCCTTTACTTGAGTCATCAGAAATCAAATCTTCCTTGTAAATCCTGTCTTGGTATAATCTTGTTATTGCCACTGTCTTATCTTTCGATCTTGTGTTGTTGATTATTTTCAGGCTGTTACTTTTCCGTGGGTATACTTCTAGGAGTTATCACTCACGTGTTATATATCCGTTTCTACGTAAAGAGCGTGATTGACTTTAGAAAAATTTTTGTAGCAAAAGAAAGTTATAGTAATGGAGAAAATTTATACGAGTTTGGGATTTCGATTTTTCTTTACGGGTAGAAACTTTTATTTTTTTCCTGTGTAACTGTGTACACGGTATATATATATATAGATGTAAGGAGAGGAGATATATTATAAGGGTTTACAGTAAATTTTAGGGTTACCACACGACGAATATTTTATCCTTTAAAATAGTTTTTTTTAGCATATGGTACTTTATAGCTTTAGTCACCTGGGGTCTCGGGTACCCCAGTTGTCGAAATCGATAATTGAAAAAAATATATTGTTAACAGAATTGGAGCAGCATAATAATAACGATATTCCTATTTCCCTGAACACCCTGTATGTCGTTCGTTAGATAAAAATATTTCTTACCTATGGATTTTTTTTTTTAAACAAGCGAAAGGACAGAGATCTGTCAGTTTGTAAATTTTCATATTATGTGTTGCTTAAGTAATGCGTTCAAAAAGTGCGAAAAAAATTCCAAGATTTTCTATTTATAGATCATCTTAGTAACGTTCCATGTAAAATAATCGTCTTGAAATTTTATTCACTTTTGCTACATAGAGCTGAATCCTCTCGAAAAGTATATAACTATTTTAACACGCAAAGTATGTCTATAGTGGAATTTTGGCTGCTTTCGTTTCATACATGTCGCAAGCTAGATAGTGAATAATTTTGAAATTTCGCACGTACGACCATTAATTACCTATCAAAAACGTGTACAAAATTCAGATTCGTATTTTGAAAGTGCCCTCGTGCTCGAACCATCTTAACGGTGTCACCTATCATACATTTCTAGCCGTAATTATAAAACGTAAACTATTAAGTTTCATATATTTTTGAGAAATCAAATACACAGTAGGAACAATCTAAGATAACTGGAATGCCTGAAATACCCCACCAGATTAAAATCGTATATATTTTTTATTTGACTATGAATGCCTGAAAATTATTTATGACAATATAGAATTTTACTATGGAAACTAATTATTGTTAGCTCTAAAGTCGATTTTATTAATTTTTTAATTATTTTCTCCCGATAAAAAAAAAGCAATTCACTATAGGCTTTTACTTGTAGAAACTTCATGACTCATGGAAAAAGAAAAATCAAATGTGGTAAAATGTTAGAAGGTATTTTAATATTAAATTTTCGTTTGGATATCTGAGCTAAACGCTAAAATGTATATCAAGAAAAAGCTACGAAACTAGAGGCACTTTAAGGGTAACTCGAGGAGACTTCACGATGAATAACGAAACTCCTGCCGACGTTGAATCTAGTGCGGGAGGCAACGTAGGGCGTTGACGGGAACGTGGTATAAAAATGTATGAATGGTTTCGTTTTCATTCCCGGACTCTCTAGAATATTTCGCCTTTATCCCTGTACTTTCTAAGCGATATCATATCAAGAAAAAACCTCTCACGCTGCTTTTCAGATTACATTAGGATTACGGGTTAAGCGGGTTGCCGACAAATAAAATCAAAGTGGTTGGTACAACGAAGGAACGACGGATCTAGGACCAAGAATATTTCTCTTGGTTTCCTTTTCGAACTGGAGTGTCTTGGAACGGCGTGAAAATCAAAAGAGACAATCTCTTTCGTCAATATTCCCAAATAATTTTACTCTTTCGAAATCTTATATAAGAATAATGTAATTGCTTAAACTCGTGATACATTGAAAAAATGAATTTAAAATAGAATAAAAATATTCTTGTAAAATTGACAACGTCGCAATTTTGATCAATTAATCATTGAGTATAATCGATTCTGGTTCTTTATTAGTAAAGAGCTTTCAAGATGCTTAAGGCACTTAAATTAAACGCACGTGATGGTATCTTCCTTTCAAGTAAATATACGTAAAGTTTGAAATAACAGAAAGTCGTTAAGAGAATTGCAGGAAATTGTTAGAGGAACTGATAGTCGTTAAGATAACATCTAATATAATCATAGGCAAGTATTCACGTGGGTGTAGAAAAAGAATTGTTATAAACTCCCAAAGCAGCAGGGAACTCGAAGTTCTTCTGCTAAACTTATTAAAAAAGGGTTTTTTGCTCAGCTGATGCGTTTATACGTATTCAGTTGGCTGAACAATATAGGTCAAAAGCGAATGGTTAGAAATGTGAACCCTAGTTATCAGTCTCATCCAAACGTCTGTCTATCTACATACCCACCCTATCTACTTACTTATCTACCTGTCTACCTGTCCCTCCGTGTATCTACTTAGTTGTCTGCCTACTTATCTACGTATATCCTATCCTATATACCTATATCGTCTTATGTCTAACAATATTCTCTTTTCTTTCTCCGATTTTCACTCCCACGAGCGTAATATAGTCAAATGAAATTCAATTCCGTGGAAAAGGGTATGTCTGTTCTCGAGGCATGTTCATCGGATCCAACGAATCTGTGGGGTGAAAGATATTTTGAATCCCTGTAAAATCACATGTTTTTATTAGGATGTGTTATCAATTTTTTTTTGTGGTTTATCTTTTTTTTATTGCTTCTCATTTTTAATAGATTGCAGTGTGATATACTACTCTTTTTTTTTTTCTTCACCCGGTAAGTATACATATGTTATCGTATGTGTTGTCAGAATTTTTCATAAGGTGCATCAGTAGGATAATCGAAAATTGAATCAATTTTTATCATACATTCGTTCTTTACGTTTATTAATAGAAAATTTACACAGAATGAACGAAATAATCGTATGATTTTGTATTATGGGATATAAGGTAATTATTCCTTTAATTTCGTTAGATATATCTATACAGCAGTAAGCTTTGTACAATCCAAACGAAACTACAGAAATTCTCATTTAATTCCTTTAAATTGTCATCAACGTCAGAATAAATTATTTATCGTTTAATTACACTTATACCGTAAGTTTTATTGTTAGGATGAAATGGTTGATATCTATGCTTTTAGTGCAAAGAGAAAGAAAAGCAAGTATCTATACAATATATCTATATATATACAAATGTTTCGTATAATTCAAATGAAATCAATGAAATTCTCATTAACTTCCTTAAAATTGTTATCAGCGTCAAGATAAATTATTTATTGCTAAATTACGTTTATACCGGAAGTTTTGGTACGGAATGTGCTATTTCTATGTTTTGAGTACAAAGAGAAAGAAAAGTTTGAAAAGACACGTATTGGATTTGCCGGTCTGCTGCTATCTCAATTTTGTCCATCCATCAAAATCTTTTGCAGCTGCGTGATAGGTTGGTAGAATAATTCGGGTTCGTCGGGCAGCTATGGTACCTTCGTACTACCTATAGTAGGTTCTTTCTTCGATAACTCACTGAATGTCATGAGCGGTCGAGTCGAAAGCGATTCGGCGAAGGAAGTTTGTCAGGTTCCTGATGGCTTTCAGATAACAACCAGTGCGGTCGATACTGTTTTCGTTCAGTTGGTTAGATCCCTTCAGGCTCTTTGGTATCCCTGTCAAATACCTTATAGCAATTTCCTGATCGGTTGATTCTGCATTTCCTAAATCAAAGGAGAACCCAATTGCCATTAGACGTATTCAAGGTATACAGAAATTTGTTATATAGGTAAAAAACGTAATTTAAAATCTTTTTCATTTTTTTCAACCATAAGAAATTTTATAGTCAACACGAAGATCTGCCTGGAATTTAACACGTCGATTTCAATTGTTTTCGTGGATAAATGTTTTTTCTTTCAATTATATGCATTTCTTGAAAAATTCATTTACGTATCCATTGCTAAACCTGAAACCGAGTGGAGATACTTTCTCGACTGAATGAAATGAAAGTAATTGCATTACGTTTAATGGAACTGCAGACATTTGTTTCTACTTGGGGATTTCCGAAGAATTTTCTTTAGGTATTAGGTATTCAGTCTGCTTCCGTTCGTTCGATGAATCTTCCTTCCTACTGTCTTTTCACGAGTAAAAGATCCTTCCTAGGGGACTCATTTACCTCGGATATTCATAGAAAGATGGCCCCTTGAAAATCTGTTTTACTCGTGGACGGACTGTAGTCTGATTCGTCACTCGGCAATGGGATCAGACACGCTAACTCTCCTCAGGCAAAGGAGATACGCGTTAAACGCCCAGTAATATCTATGGTAATCCAGCTCTAAAGGAGTCCCATGAATCCGGAAGACGCAATTTCACGAAAAATAGCCAGTGGAATTAAAACTTGCGCTACGTCTGGAATCCTATCAAAGGGACGGGGTCTGTGTACGAGAACCGTTTGGAAAACAACGTTGATCAACTGGCGAAAATATTTACTCGATTCCACCAGGTCGCGTGTAATTTCGCTAATTTCATTACGCGCTATTCTATCCCCCGTTGCTGTTTGTCAGCTGCAATGTAACCAAGTGCAATGTCAACAATAAAATTGCACTTTACTTTTTTTCTTTTACTTGAAACAATTTTAGGTTAGCATCTTTTTTCCTATACCACAATCTACGAGATAGGATTATTCCTCAGTGTGGAATATTCACTGAAAATATCCTACCTCTGGCACTTTAATATTTACACTTTTTTAAAATGAATCCGTTGTAATTAAATTTGCTGCTTTACGAGCATAAATGAGCTTTTTTTTTTTTACAACTTTCGTATATCAAGTTTTTTTTATTTTTTCCACTTCGTGCATAGCTTAAGAAGTATCTTATCGATTTACGTGACTTATGTATTTTAATGTGACGTATTTATCAATACGGCCGCTTATAAATTCAGCGTTCCCAAAGTATGATTTTTATTGCTTCGTGTCTGTTAGATAAACTTGAGCGAATCCAGGGATAAAGCCGATCGAACGTTTTGTTATTCTTACGACGCAAACATCGTCACGTGATTTTTCCAACGAAATTCTCCGGCAGTACGTCGAGATCAACTGGGAATTACAATTTTCGTCTTCCTTATCTGACATATAAGTAAATCTCGATCAATCGGCTCTCGACCCGAACACTTAAACGAGACCCAGCGATTTTGATTGGAAAAAAAATTGCATTTTCGACTTGGCAATTTCTCTCGTCACAGCTTCCCTATTTCGATTTGAGCTCCTTTAGACGCGCAATGATACCCACTTTGCAAGGGCACGACGTGCCCTTATCAAAGGAAAGACGTTCTACTTCCTACCTTATCTTGACGAAACGTAACTTTAACGAAGGATAAATACTTTCCTTCTCTATTTTCCATCGATATACAGTTATTTCCGTATGTCCACAGACACGAGCTCTATCATTTAATAGGTTCTAATATTAGTTCACTGACTAATAACTTTCATACCTGTCATACGAGTCAGCAGCCACTTTACAAGAAAATCTATAAATATTTATTCTCATTTATTTACACTTCTATAAACTATTTTGATAATACGTCAGTAAGAAAAATGACTAAATATCATTTTAAAAAATAAGTCATCACCGTGGGAATATATCAATATATATATTTAGGATACGAAATATATTTTGAAAGTGCCTACACACAGCTATGGAGCAAAAGGCCATATATAAATTCATGCATGAGTATAAGGGATGTCAGAAAAATATATCAGAGGCTTTTATCACTGTAACTGAATTATGTGTTGAATATTTGGAGAGGGTAAAAATGGAGACCTAGTTTTTTTATATTTATTTATCGATGCCTTTAAAGCACCTAGGCATTCGATTTAAATTTCTATTCTTTATTGCTATCTCTGATGTTTCGGTTGGATGCTATCTCGGCGCAATATTTTTGTTTTCCAAACGCCTCAAACATAACCTTAACTTTGGAGATTTGCGTAAACGAAAGTTCGGATAGCAAAGGCCTTGACGAATCTACCTGTGAGATATGCTTAAAGTATCGTCGGGTTGTTTGTGTTTTGCTTTTGCGTTTCTATGGAGACCGTAGCAACCCTTCGGTTACGTAAAGACAGCCTTTCACTGGGCTAAATTCCTTTTCCTTCGCTTAAGCGACAATCCCCAATGATTACCTGAGGACTTTTGAGAAGCCAACGTGGATACAAACGTAAGTGTCTTGTGGACGAATTAAAAGTCAGAAAATGTCACAGGTGTCATAGGTCATAGATATGGTTTGACATATTCTGAAGCTTGAATTACTTTGTAGGATTTAAAACTGTTCACGATTCGGAATGTCTGGTTGTTAAGATAAAAGTGTAAGGGACGAGAGATCCAATCTCTTAATTGGATACGGAACTCAGGTGCTTATCCGACCTATCTCTTGCTCCAAATAGATAATAAGATTTGATATAGCGTATATTCACGGTTTTGTAATTTGACTGAGAAGTGAAAATTTTTCTTTCTATTATTCTGGTAATACGGAAGCTTGTCAATTTTCTCCGATTTAATGCAGAAGGATAAATATGGTTTTGCATTTAAGTACCTCGACGGACATTAATTCAATGGTACTTGGAAAATCAGGAAACAATATTGTTATCTAACCGGATTTCTGTTATTCAGTGAACTGTCGCTTTAGCCACGTTTCGTATAATCTACTATATGTATATCGCAATACGTACAATGCACAATAGTCGGTATCCCTGTATGGTACTTGTTATATGGGGTGGCAGAGGCGAATTTTGAATTCCATTTTGCTTCTATTGTTTTGGGATGTTGTAATAGCACTTGTAACAAATTTTGCCGCTACTAACGACCTTTCACAAGCATGGGATGCTTTTTGCACTTGCATCGAGATGCACGGCGAATTCGTGACTCGATTTTAAGATTAGATTTTTTTTAAAGCACAAGAGAAATTCTCAGGGCTTTTTTTTTTAGAAAATGGTAGCCTTAAGAAAAATATATCTTATTTGGGAGATAATCTTATTTTCAGGGTTATATCTTGACCACACGTATATCAATGTGGGAATTATCAGTTGATGTACAGGAGATTCGTGATTATATTAAATAAAAATTTGGAATTTTTCTATTTTAAAATTAACACTTTTATTATCTTTTTTTTGACGCTTGAAATTTATCAATTATCGGGATATTAATAGGCACAAATTTTGTGTGCTGTATGGGAGACGTCGTTTTGTATTATCAAAATTACATTGTGTAATTTTACCGCGTGTCGGGCTTACGAGCCAATGTAAATTAATTTAATTTTAATTACGATTTAATACGTTTTATTAATCAGATATATCTGAGATTAAACGAAGCAGGCAAAACGTACAGTCCGCGGATGGACTTGCACATATTATTTGTATCTTTATTATTTTCTCTGCAGCCGTCATCCATTTTATGAATAATGCAGGCAAAATGTAGGGATTTCATTCGTACCCTGCTGCGCATACAATTTATTCATATTTTATGCGGAAAAACTAGTGAAGATTCAAAGAATTCGTCATACCCTCAAAAAACTCTTAATAGAATAACGTCATGCTCGCAACGACGATTTGCAAGTTAAAAAAAAAAAATAATATTTAAAAACGTGCAGTCACAAAATAGTATACTTTGACTTACTGATAAAAGAACTAGTATTTTTTTAAAAGATTACTCTCGGAAAAGGGAGATAAAATTCTACGTGAATTAGCCTAAGTATATTCAAATTTCACGTAATAGCAAACGAAATGTAAGATTCCCATGTTTTTTTTTTTTTTTTTCAAGCTTATAGAATCGCAAAGAAAATCTCGAATTCTCCGAATTCCCAGTATTTTGCTTTCTCCTATAGGGAAGATTTTATCAAAGGCTAACAATGGCCTTTGTACCTTCATAAACAAATATTCCTGTTATAGGCGAATTCCTACTGCAAAGTGAATGAAAGAAATGTGGAAACATCAAATATGCTCAAACAAATTTCGTACTGAAAATATATGTACTATATGTATGTCTTTATAGAATTTACAAATAGCCTCCCTTATTCCTATGCAAATTGAAGCCAACGTGTGCTACGTCCCTCTTCACTACGGGCTGCTTTGATTTCCGGATGTCAGTCGATCCTGCGTCCTGAAGAATCTTAAGGGACGAAAACTGACGTGAAGTCTACAGAAGAGACAAAAAGCATTTTAACAGCCTGCAGTCAAACTTTTACGAAAGTCAAACTTCCATAAAAAAAAAATAACGATTGAACGATGGTCAAAGAGATAATAATACATTTCCTCACATACAAAATTTAATACTCATAATCTATTCGTGATCGCGAAAAAGATAAACAGTGAATTATTTATTTTACCATATCGAACATATATTTAAAAAAATTTTGAGTGCGTTAAAATACCCTTAAAAAAAATTAATGGTACAAAAATCTCTAGGTGCTTTATATTTACCTAGAAAAATTCGCAAACACTGAACACAGTCCCAAAGGTGTACTTCCGGCATAGAATCCCTACATCACTGTCCTCTTATTCTGATTTCCTCTGCGAACCCGAAAACTTTCAGGATTTGAAAGTTCCTACATCACGAACAGAAGTCACTAGTTGAATTTTATCGTCGCAAAACTAGACACGTGAGTAACGAAGTTTTAAGCACCGTCAGTTTTCCCAAACAGATGCGACTTTTCAAGTGACCCTTGATCCTTGATGGATATTTAAAATCCTCGAACCATGGGACTTTCCTGTTGAAAGGAACTTTACATCGATATGGGAAACGTCATTTCCAATATATTTTTTTTACCCTATAAACAAAAAAGGTATTAATAAATATCTGATATAATCTTTAAAGTAGTACTAACATTTTTCCTAACTAATGCGCGGTGTACACGAAGACTGTTAGTGTATAGAGAAGTGGGCGTAAGCGTGTGCTGCGACGCTGACGCTACCCTGTTCCAGCTCTCAGTAAGGGTCGAACCGCGAATGGGGTAGCTTGCGCCGTGGAAGCTCAAAGCTGCGAGCACGATACGTTTTTACCCCAGCATAGGAGCTTGCGTGCTCGTAATTTCTGCCGAACGAACCTATCAAGATCGGAACGTTCTACCATTACGGGTTTCGACAGTAGGGACTGTATCGTCACCTTAAAAATCCATTGTTATTTCTGTTCAATTGTGTAAAGCTAATTTCAACTAAACTTTTATAACCCTTGGAATAGGTTATCGGGCTTTTTATACATTCAACGTCTTTCAATATGAATCGCGTATCAGGCTTTATTGTCGTTACGGTTTAATATGGATATACGAGTCATGTAAACTGTGCTTTGAGATATTAAGAAGAGGAATGCGTGGAATTGAGATTTTTCAACACCGGTGAGTCTGATCTTTTATGCCTTTAATGGGGTAGCACTGAAATTTCATTGTTCGGAGGTAAAATTAACACTGAGCTGAAAAAAAATGGTTAAAAAAAGTTTAAATGGGACTGTAAGTTTAGGTATCCGGTTAACGGTTCGGTACAACGGTAACGGTGTAATTTATGAAAAGAAGCTTTATATCTCCGAGTGATCTTTTTTTTTTGTCCCGCTTTTTCACTTTGAATAATGACAAATTATGGATGCTACGTGGCTTGAGATTTTTTTAATAATATATAATGACGCCGTCAATTCTGCGCGCTTGCTTTTATTTCGAGAGGCTGATTGGTAATCGCAAACTTTATTTTTTTGTCAGGGACGATGGTTTATTGAATTTTTTTTAAAAAAATGAGTGCTGCTGCACGTACAGAAAATTCGAACTTTTATTCGAAGAGTAAATTATTTTTGTACTGAAATTACTTCGAGTCGTAATGAAATGCAGAATTATGCACTTTAGTAATTTTTATATTGGAATTCATTGATTTCGATGCATCTAGCTGTGACGTCACATTGTTACCTTTATCTTTTAAAAAGACTTACGAAAAAAAAAGGAAAATTAAAAAAAAATTTAATGTCTTTATCCATCGGTGTCTTTATTAATAATTTGTGCCTTATTATTGAAAGAAAAATTATATTCTCTCTTTTGGGGTATGAGAAGTATTAATTGATTATTATTTAAGATTATCTATACGAAGCAGCCTGAAAAATGTAATATTTTACGTTCAATACGCTGCACTTGAATTTAACTTACTTTACTGCCTAAGAAAATTCAATTCCACTTCTATATACATGTCGGTACTACTGGAGTCACGTAATATGTCGAAGTTAAAAAAAAAAGCACACGTACTCACAACATTATCCCCATTTGGACACAACCCTCATATGTCAAAATAACACAAGTCTAGATGTTGCGTAATAATACTACCAATAATATAATAACAGCTTCTGGTATTATTCCATTGGTGCTTATATATATATATACGCTTTGTAACTTTAATATAAAAAAATTTGAAGTTTTTGAAAATTTCGAAAAGTCTCGCTCGCCAGCATTACGTGACTGTATCCAACTGTACAGAGAATTCATATTAAATTAGCAAAGGTATGAGAGCCGCAGGTAAAGTTATCTATAGAAATAGCACCGGTGTGCAGAATAAATAGTGCAAACCGATATAAGCGACGTAAAAATGGAGGCGACGTAACTTATAAAACATTGCAAATTGAAAAAGACAATAAACCTACATAAGAAAGACAAATTGCTATGCCATTTAACTCGTAGAACAAAGTTCTAGAAATTTTTATTAATAAATTCCACTAGAAGTCTACGTTCGTGGGACTTGAAAATTTTCATGGATTATTCACCTTAAAGTTATCGTCGATTTCGTGACACGCCGGCCGTGTAATAAGTTCTTCGTATAATACGATCAGCTGCCACAAAAATTTTGGTCGTCCATTGTTTCCAATTATAACGCTTTCGGAAAGTAACGTGTGCATACTTTTATTCAGCTCGCTGAAAAATCTGCATTCGTATACGAAGCACCATTTTTTTTCCCCATTTATATGCGGCTTTGTGCGTGAATCGTTTTACCGAGGGAAAAAAAGAGATAGGCAGATACATAGATATAAAGAGAAAGAGAGAGAGAGAGAGAAAGTAAGATTGATATGCAGATACACAGAGAATGCATTTCACGTGGTACAGCTGCACCTGTCGTTCAATGAATTTCTATCCGTTTTATCAATATTTCATAAAGTACCAGAACTATATTTCTATAGCATACTTAGTTCTTGCGGAAACGAGTACCCTAGTACCTACCATTCGTGACCTTTTACGGTGACTCGCGTCCATTCAAACGAAATGATTCGATGTAGAATGACTAGCGATCCGTATGAATCGCATTCATTTTCACACTTCTTTGAACCCTCTTTAGTAAGACTCTCATGTATGTAGATGCATAGACCAGATAGCCATTGTGACGTTCTCGCTTGACACAAGACGATAGCCACTATTGTAGCAGATGGTGACGCTCGAATGTGCCAACAGAGGGTTCGTGGATTTTCTATAAATTCATTAAGTATTTTAATAACTAAAAATTTCATACCCATGGAGAATAGATCGTGTGAAATATTAATTAGAAGCAGGTATTGGATTATTCGAAATTATCGCGAGCACCAGGAATGGGGATTCTTAGAGGAATTCGGTCGTTTCTTATGAATATATATGAATGCAGTTTCAGAAAAGAAAAAAAAAAGAAAAATAAAGAGAGAAAGAGCTCATCGCGTGCACTGAATGAATTATGAAGAATCGCTCGGTGAGAATAGCGCATTTTTCCAGAAGGCTTTGCTAATGAAATGCACGGGAAGCCATGGCCTGGGTTCTATTCACGCGCGATACTTTACCTACCAGCTGTGTTATACCTACTCAATTTCTTAGCTTTCTTTTTTGATCTTTTTTCTTTCACAAAAATTCCCTACGAAGGGATAAACAAAATCGCCGCATCCACGTCTCTTCCACGTAGCATTTTTTTTTTTGTAAAACGTTGAGATTTGAAAATTCTCCAAAAAAAAAAAATTAGCGTAGAGAGCTTTCAGCTCGTGCAGACAGTTTGTAATTGAATTTTCAAAAGAAGAACAAGAAAAAGATAAGAACAGAGATCTCGTAGCACTCAAGACGGTTTTATCGCCCTAGGACAAGTGCGAAGCTACGTAGCTTACGGTTAAAAAAAAAATTTTTTTTAAATTCATCAACCCGTAATTTTATCCAAAAAATTGATCGTACAGACAATACGATACGATTATTTGCAATTCTTAATATCATTGAATTACGAAAAGCGATAAGTCCAAGTAGCCAACGTTACACGTTAAAGTCAGCCAAAGGCCAGTTTGCAACTTTTAACTTGACCTGGTGAATTCAAATATACATACCCCCATGCAAACGCCCTTATATACAGCGTTTGCATAGCTAGGATGAAAGTCACGGGTTTGAATACACGACGCCTTCTAACCTCCTTACAACCCACTCATCTCCTGAAGCACTGGCAGCACTATAGTCAGAATAGTCAGAACTAGACATAGCAGCAACACTATAGTAATAACAGTTTTTACCACTCGAGACAGTATTATAACTAACTGGGACGCAGCTTCGTGTCTACGAGCTCATTATCTATGTAACATCCGTCAGGTTCTTTTTTTTTTTATTCTTTCTTTTCATACCTACCATTTCCGTAATACGCTACAAGATTTTTACATAGCAAATACCAAAGCCGATTTACGTGATATCATCAACTGTCGCATCGATGCTCCTATGCAGTAGGTAATTACCCAGGGAGACAGATATGTGCTCAACTCCGGAATTGATTGTCGATTGGTAATTCAAAATGGTATTAATCACTGTACACGTATGCATAGGCTATGCTATACCCCACGTTATATCTTCTCCATTGAAAGTACATTGATACAGAGGTGCATTTCAAAATTTCAAAAGGAAATCGGGGTAATTTATCATAAATTATTCCTCTTTAGAATTAACAGCGTTCGTTGCTTTGCAAACATTTATCAAACAACATATACGTACAATCGATATAATAATATATCAGTAATGTCAATTTTTCAAGTGACTTGAACGCATGCGTGCGTGACGTTTGAACTCGTGTTAAAATTTTTTTATTTATTTAACGATATCACGTGACTGTCAGTATCTTTTGTCGATTGTTATTTCTGCTATTACGTCGTTCCTGGTAGATGAATTTTTTTGTATTTCACAGTGTATTCTGAGTATCATAAATAATCATAAATTGAGTCTTTTAATTGTTTACCTTATTACGCACAGATTATAAATCTATGCTTTGAGCAGCTTTTGCAAGTTTTTTTTACATATTTAATTGGGCAGCCAATTATCGCTTATCAGATTGTCCGCGTTAATATAAGAATTAGATGTAATTTTTAGCACGAAGACTCTGAAACAGTAATGTATTTCAGAGCGAAGCCATTGATACAATTGACATCGTTCGGGTGAATTATGGCTTGAGAATTAGGTGAGGATTGATTTATTGACAGATTTGACAATAGATGGCTCGAACGACCTTACGAATTTTTATCGATCTAATTCGTTCCCCGTGTGTCCGCTGGACAGTCAGATTGGCTAGGGGTCGTAAAGTGAACACAGGCTTAATTGGAGAATTGACCGGGGGAGGTTTTTTTTTTTCTTGAATATGAATGACCTGGGTAATCTGGACTTTTTTAAAGTACGGTTTCATTTATCAATGCAAGTTAGAAAGGTATATATATATTTTTTTCTTTTTAATTTTTTATACTCTGTCCACTTATGGAAACGCTGGGTCTTTCAGAGAATACTTAATGGGATGGTACACGCCAAACTCGTGTTTTCAGATGCTATTGAAATTGACGGATTAGCCATTAGGTTTAGCCATTAGGGTTATGATGGTGAGTAGGCTGTTTTATTTTTTTTAGTTGTTTTTAATTTTCAAAAGTACGTGGGAATGGGGAATCAATAAAATTGCCTTATGCATAAGTCAGTGGATTCTCGATAATTATTATTTTTTTTTATTTATTATGATTTTGATATTACGAAATTTTTTGGATGCTCTTCGTCACGCCGTTATGTAATAGGATATTTCGAAACAGGTCGAGTGCGTACATTTTTCGTGCAGAATAACTCGATACGATAATTGGAATACGATTCCGTGTGGCAATCAGATAAAATGAGTGATTAAAAAAAAAAGATTAAAAAATTAGAGAAAAACAGGGCAAAAATGCATATCGGATAAGGGAAAATCGTAATTGCAGCATTTAAGTGCAGTCGAATCTTGGTGTACGGACTGTCCGTATGGTCAAATTTCCCCTCGGCTCTCTGTCTAAGCTTTCGCCTCAAGAGGGGAAGTTTTCTCCCCACTTTTCTTTTCTGTTACTCAGTCAGCGTCTTACTCGCGCTTTGTCGAACTCTCGAGGTATTATCAGTCGAATGGGGAGACTCTCTCCGTAATATTGCTTTCTCCCTATTCATCGCGTCTCAGTTTCCAGGGTCGGCGATTATACAGCGAGTCGATTTTAGTACAACTGATATAGCTATATCGCTTATAAATAGACGCATTCGACAATAATTTTGCGAAACAAACGGATTCAACTGTTTTCCAAGCCTGCAGTGTAATTCGCGTTCAATTATTTTTCAGCCACCCTCTATAGAATATTTGCACAATAGCTGCAGACACAACAAATTCCCGTGTTGTTTTGTTTAACAAAACATTTTCGAGTTCACAAAGTTTATATTGATAATATATTCCAGTAACAATAATAATAATAATAATAATATATATTTTTCATTATATATGTATACATATATAATGAATATCTTATTGCGTTAATGAATACTCCATCCGATTTGTTGCCGCTAAAAATAACAAGAAAGATAAGGGTGGAGAAATTGCGCGGTGTGGATAATATAATAATTTTGTAAAAATATGAAACGACCCTTACACCGGCAAGATATTACATTACGTAGAGTCAGATATGTATTTTTACACAATTCTATTGCTTATCTTGAAGAAACACGAAAGCAGGTACCAGACTGTAAAGGTTATCGAAGAAAAAAAAAAATGTATAATCAGAGCGACGTCCATTTGCAAAACGAAATGAGGATCCAGGCTTCTGTAAATTTCGAAATAAAACAATTCAGAAGCTTTTTAGTCGAATGAGCACAAAATCACGTTAATTGCCATTCAGTTTAGGGAGGATCGAATCCACTCAGCATGATTGCTGCGGTTGAGATATTTCGTTGATAACATCAAAAATTTCAAGTAAATCTCAACAGTTTTTTTTTTCAAGTTAATTTCCAATTGAAAATAACCCGATCGGTTGACAATTATATTTCCAGCCCGATACGGTTCAACATTGTGTCTGTAGAATGTGACAATCAAGATGCATAATAGCTCTGAATTAAATGCATACCTTCATTCATGTTAATTGCAACGATAACAGAAAACAAAAAAAAATATATTTCAACTGTGATAAGCTTTTATGGTTATTTCGACATGTGCGCTTATCATTGCTCTCCATTTAATACAAACGTTCTCGTAATCCACATATTTATAGTACAAAGCGCTGAATGCAGGCTGCCCCTGTAATTATACGTGCAACGAGCATTTACCCCATTATGTTTATTTAATTATACACTCGAAATCATTTAGCGAGGAAATACCGTCGAGCGAGTTCTACTTAACCACACGATAGCGAATAAACAACGGACCAAGTGTTAATAAATTTTTTGTTACCTGCTATTACGCAATTGTCGACGCCCTCGCGCTAGTTACGAGTTTACGATACGATAATCCTAAGTTACTTGATAAGGGGTAAACTTTTTTCGAAGTTCGAAATAATTTGAGTTTGGCGAATCATATTTGTTTTTTTTTTCATTCTACGAATTATACTCCTTGATATTACACGTATATATATATATATATATTTTTGTATTTCATCCTTATTCTGTTATAAGGGAAACAGTTTGTTTCACTCGAAAGACATGACTTCTTCGATATTTCAACTGACACACCCTATAGACATTCTCAAGGTCTCGCATCGATCCCTCCATCCCTATGAATTCTCCAGTTTTACACGGTATACCTTGTCAAACGTGATAGTGTCAATGAGATAGATCGCTTATCGGCAATGTGACTTTCTATTTCCATCGAAAGTAAAAGTCAGAAATACACCAGGAAAAAAAATCTTATCCAACACGACAGAACGTCTACGTTAGTTTCAGTAAAGAAAAAAGGGAGGATTTCGCGAATATCTCAAGGGTGTATTCGTCGTGCGGCGATACGTTAAAAAAAAAAGGAGGGTAAAAAAGAAATTCGAATTAAGAGAGTAGAGAGAAGCCACTTGTCAAGATGATCGCAGTCAGATCGTTATGTACAAATCGCTTGGCATTTCCGCAGCGTGTATCTGAATGGACCAAAAATTGGGGAAGAAAATATTTTAATTTGAAACAAACCCAATTTCTTTTTTTTTTTTCCTCCTTAAACCCTCCTTTCTACCAATTTCCATTCATTTTTATCTTCCTGTCTTAACGCGGCCTACCGGCGTCCCGTCTTTTCGACAAAGTGATTGAGTGGGTGCTGGAAATTAATACAAATTGTACCCACTCGGCCACTACGCATTCAGCCATTATTTTCTCAAATTGGCTTTTACATTCCCTAAAGTACTTCAGTCTTCTCTATTTTTATATTCTGCTTTCAAATTCTTTTCTTCTTTCAAAGCCAAAATGGTCGCCTCGACGCTGTGGCAGGAGAAGAGGAACGAATGTCAGCCTTACGGCGAAATCGCGAGTAAATTAATTTTTAAATTAACCGCGAGACTGACAACTGCTTTTGTTATCAGAAAACTTTGACTTTACGACGGGCTGTACAAAAATAATTGATTAATTGCGAATCTTACGTAACCCGCCTGTCTTTAGGAATGAAACGTCCATCCACTTTGACACTCTGACATTTTTCAACGTTAGCCTTGGCTGTTTCAATTAAAATTATGGATCCTACGCTTTACGAGTTTACCCAATTACTCCTTCTTCTTCTTTTTTTTTTTTTTTTTTATAACAAGAGTTCTTTAACCGACTGAAAGTCATGTAAAAGTTACTTCGAATAAACTGCAGCTGTATTTACGCTAACTTTTCTTTCTATTTCCTCGACTCCGTAACGAAACGTAGATCTTTAATCGAAATGGCTGTTACAATCTTCTCCATAGTATTTTTCATTGAAGAGTTCGCTGAAACTAATTTCATAGTCAACAATTTACTCCTCAATTTAATTTCTCCTAATGGAAACTTGTTGGAACTAGGACAACAATAGGTATAAGCTTAGCCGGAATTTCAATTTCGATTACGTTGATTGACAATGTTAATACAAAAAAGGAAACTACGTTTCGACGTCGATTCTTGTATTACAACAAAAGAAACATTTTGATTGTTATTGTAAATTACTATATATATATATATGATTTATAAAACTAAGTATCTCTATTATATCAAGTTCTAAGCTGCTCGTTAATACTTTAGGAATGACGCTTAACGTGAAAATTGAATAATCGCACTGCAGCCGAGTCAATTAAGATAACATTTGGAATTACTCGCGAAAGCTACTGATAACCTGAAACACTGGCTAGGATTATATACATTTAAAATTAGCCTGTTGGTTGATTACAAAATTTTTCAAAAGTTTTACCTCCTAAAGAGAGTGAAGTTTTCGAAGATTAAATGAAATTTAACCCTGAATATACCGACAATTTTTTATGAAGGTATTTTTGGTATTAAAAATTCCAAATTATCGGTCGATAATTCGTTTATTGTTAAAGAAATATATTATTATTTCTCATTAAAAAAAATACATAGATATCAACTAATTAAATATTTCGTACATTTCAACGATATAAGTTCCTGTAATGATACGTGATAAAAATTTAGCAGATTTTAAAAATAATTTAATTATAATTTTCAAAGAGAATCAATTGCACTACCTGCAGCTTTTTCTTCGTCTCAAATGCACCAATGAAAGTTACGCTGGTAATTAGTCAGCATTTCGAGTCTATTCAATTACATGAAATAGTGTACAAAGTATGCGTGGAATCTAAATAATTATACTTACTCGATTCACTCGCTTAATTAATGATTACTATAGAAAGTGGAATCACGGACAAGCTTCTCGTGGAAATTCCAGAGATGGCGTTGAGAATAATTAATATCGAAGCTGTCACGTAGCGAAATCTTAATATTTGAATTCGCGAGAGGATTTTACCGTGAAATTTTGCAGATTATGTAAAACACGAAGTACTTCGGTACGAAGTTTTTTTTAATGAACGTTGAATGCTTCTTTAATGATAACGAATCTTCCGAAATAGAAATAACTGTAGAACATAACTATTTAATATGAAACCATGTTTTTAAATGACTTCGAAAAATGTATCTGACAAATTCATGATTTTTGTTTTTAAACATTAAAATTTTCGTTCCATCGTGCACACAGGGTGCTTTTAAATAACGAAGGGCTCTTTGAATACAAATTTTTTTTTTCACAAGAATTCACCCAATTGTTTCTCCTGCGGTTCATTGCTTTCCAGAGTCCATCGCCCCATTTCGTGAGATGGATCATGAGGGTGGCTACCACGTGGGTACTTTTCATTAAACTTTGCCAATCCATTAAACCCACGTTATTCCGTCATAAAGTCTCGAAAAATCGGAGACCTTTTTGCACGAGTGATTGTTACTAAACAGTCCTTCGATTTTATGACGGAAATCAAGTGTCTTCGAAATTTTTGCAGATTCATACCGGGCATAAGAATAATCGATGTGTGAGCACGATTCGCGTCTGACTGCTTGATCGTTTTGCTTACGTCATAAATGAAAAGAAATTTTTGCGAATCAATTAATTAGCACGTACCACATATGTATACCTATACTTGATTTCCGAACCCTTAATTAATTCGGAAACTATTGGATATCAGTAGGAAACAGCCGTTTAAAATGTTGCCCTTTTTTTTACAGGGGTGAAAAGATGCCGTAATGCTGCATCGTAGTACGTCGTCGCGACGCAGAAGGGCGTCGCGAAATGTCGTTAATTCGACGCAAGGATCGTCGTCGGTCTCAGGGCCAAGAGGGCGCAGAGCATCAGTGGCTGCTGACAAATCCGCCCCCTTGGCCCTAACTACCCCTAACGCCAGTATGGAGAGGCACAGATCACCCCGCGGCAGCATGGTGCCAAATATCGAACTTGATGTGGAAAATGATTCACCGGAAGAGGTAATTAGGAATACATGATCGTTTAAAAGGTTTCTTCGTTATTTTCGTTACGTAAATTAGCAGTAGTCATTTCTCAAGTCTCTCGATGAAACGTTGTAGATTTTTATCATGCAGTCTTCTTCGTTTTTTTTTCAATGTAGTCTTTCCATTCAGCTTTTGTCTGCCATTGAAATTAGTTTAATCTCCATTGGAGAGATAAAATCAATTATATTATTTTTTTTACAATTTTTCATAATCAATAATTTTTATTTGTTCTATAAGTAGTGCTTTGAAAGATTAATATCGATAGAAAGAACAAAATGAAAAAATGTTACAGCCTGCTGCTCAGAGAATGCTCCCGGATCCTGAGCTAAGCATATCTTCCCAAAGGAATTTGCTCCCAGATCTAAACCGTAGTCCACGAAACTCTCTGATCCCTGATGACTATTGTAGAGACCCACGAGGATCCCTAGTCCCAGATCCCGGACGTAGCCCCAGGAATAGCTTGGTCCCGGATGTAGGACGTTCTCCACGGAATAGCCTAGTTCCTGACGTATCACGAAGTCCAAGGCACTCTCTCGTACCGGATGTACCACTGAGTCCAAGGAACTCTCTCGTGCCCGATGTCAGCTACAACAGGAGTCCAAGAAACAGTTTAGTGCCAACAGGAAGCTCCAGAAGTTCGCTGATGCCGGAAAGCAATGGTGGCAGTAGAAGCCCAAGACACTCACTGGTACCGGATCCATCTAGGAGTCCAAGAGGAAGCGTGGCAAACATTGAATTCGACAGGAGTCCAAGAGGATCCATATGTCCTGAGGTGTTGAAAACTCCTAGAGGTAGCATAACGCCATTGGAATTCAACAGAAGTCCACGAGGATCTATAGCGTCCGAATGTTTCAATCCCAGTTCAAGAGGATCAATCGCACCAGATCCAAACAGATCCCCGCGTGGATCAATCGCCCCGGATCCAAACCGTTCGCCAAGAGGATCCATTGGACCAGATCCAAATAGATCACCTCGAGGCTCAATCTGTCCAGAAATAAATCGTAGTCCAAGAGGATCCATAGGACCACACGATCCCAACAGATCGCCCAGAGGAAGTATAGGCATACTGGAAATCGACAGGGGTCGTAGAGAATCAGCCGGTGGATTGAGCGAGGATGAGATTAGGAGTCCTAGAGGCAGCATTGGGCCTGACCTAGACAGAAGTCCTAGAGGAAGTCTTGGCGGTAGTCAGGACAGACGGAGTCCCAGAGGAAGTCTCGCGTTTCAAGATCCTAGAAGAGCCTCAGCCGATCAAGGTATCTTAACGCTGTTATTAACTGTATAAATATTGCCACTACGGAGCTTTCAGTTTATAAAAAAAAAATCATTACTGAAATTATAATTTTAAACGATGAAATCATGCATGTCTTATCGTAGAGACTCTCATGAGTAGTTAAAGTCACACACTGGGTACATTTAAGGTCTATCCCTTTTCCTGCTGATGTAATATACTGACGTCGACTCCATTTACGCTTTATTATTAACCGTTACGAGGTGATGACTGGCGCGATAACCTTCAAGGAAAATAATTTCCTTCGAGGTGCTGAGTTCACCGTGAAATCAGGAGGGGTGCAGCTTGCAAATCCATTAAAATTGCCGATATTACGTGCTTCGCGGAATATTTTAATGCTCCAGGTGATTCGCCACGGGTAATATTCCGGACCGGGTGACTTGATTCAAAAAAAAAAATGTTACATCGTTATATCACCAATTACGTAACTCAGATAGTTACACTCTGTTTCATGCGGAAGATGCTGCGGCAGTCTGGAAAATCTTGCAGGATATATATATATATATGTATATGGTATCCAGTACGCAATCCGCCAAACCCTTCTCGGAAAAGGAGATTTATTTCTATCAAGGCTCAAGGGGCAACAGGGCTTTGCGTTTTATGCGTAAAAAGCTCGTAACGATAACCCGATGCTCGTTAGACTGCATTTTTTATAGGTTAAGAAAATGTCTACGTGAGACTTAACTCCGGTTATAATGAAAACCAGTTGATATCAGGATATTTAATACAGCGGATGGGTAATATTACTTGGATTTACTGGGTGGGTATAAGAAGGGGATGAACCTATCTCCCTGTAGAAGCCGAATCAATTTTATGCTATTTTATGAGCCTGTCTGTGTGATATATTACGTGATACATGGATACCTGGATGCCTCGTAAATAAATGCGTTCGCGCAGACTTGTGAAAGACAAATCGAAGACATTAAGAAAGAAACGTTAAAGTCCCGATTAAGAAGATTTATAAGAGAAGAATCTGGAAATCTTTCTTGTCGGGCTACGTGTACAGAGTGTGTCGATCAGAAGCGATGAACGATTTCGAAAATATCACGTGACAGCCATTAAATATTTTTTGATCGCGCATCGACGTGCATATTATTTTTGACAGATTTCCGATACCGACGCTTCTGCCTTAGCTTCGATGCAGCAGCTTCACGCCCAACGTGCTTTTAACCATTGTTTCAGTCATACCGCAAATCCGTACACGGTGGCTGAAAATTATTGCAATTGTTTTTTTTTTTTTTCTTTGTTACAAGTTTGGAGTCCATGTATTTCATTTTGGATTTTACGTATTCCTCGCTGCAGATTTTGGAACCCACGTGAGACTTTGGGATTTAGAGTGATCCTGGTCGTAACCTTTGCAGACTTATAGCCCTTAGAATCCTCAGTAGCTTTAGCAGCTTTAAGTTTTTAGGGACTTTCGAAATTACCTAAAACTATTGGGAGTGCTTTGCATGAACCTCTGGTGGAATTTTCCGGAACTAACTAAAATACTTCCATAAAAAGTGCAACTTTAGAAGATGATTTATCGAGTACAATAGTTCCGGGAAATTCCAACAGATGGCAGCGATCGCAGTCGTACGTACATGTCTGGCAGTTCTGGTGGTGGGGGAAGGATTCGTTAGCGTTACCAGGTTCTTGTTATTAAAAAAAAAAAAATCGCAATGCAATACCCTTTTGCCTTTTTTTTTGCGTCTACCTGAACACGTTTCAAACGCAAGGATCTCCCTTATTACGTATACGAATTTGTTTTTCATCTCTATTCTTATTTCTTATCCTATGACTTTTTTATTAAACTTTTTCGATATCATTTGAAATGGCAAAGATTTATTTTTTTTTATTTGCAAACCGAAGTTACAAGAACAACAATAATATATGTGCGATCGTAAAATATTTAATGCTTGTCACATCAGATTTTCGAAATGTTTCATCGCAAACTTACGTCTTAGCTAGCACGTACTGTATACTAACGGGTGCGAGATTGAAAGATAAAATTTCTTAATATGACTGTCATTTCAGTGACACGTGAACCATTTTATAGCTCATATGGCGCAGCGCTCCAGTATGTTTTACGATCCTCTACTGTAACCACTGTAACGTGCATAGGTGCACTAGCTACGTATCCTACTTTATGGAGCAATCAATCAATGGAGTAACGTTAAAATCAAATTGAAGAGCAAACAGCTGTCTATAAAAACTAGTAATAGTAATTAGAAGAAATACGAATAAAGTTAAATATTTTTATCTCTCTATTATTTAACTCAGCAACGATTGCGCCTTTTTTCTTGCCTTAAAAAAAAAACCTACAACTATTGAGTCTGTCAGCCCAAGCTCCATCGTTGAAAAATTAAGTGACATACGACATTGGGTATAAGATTTTTGGAAAAATTTTTTAACGAATAGCACTAATTTATTTTCATGATTAAAAGGATATTCTTTGTCATAGAGCCTTGCTCGATAAATGAACCATAGCTTAACTACCTTCGGGCCAAATAGCACTATCGATTCTTCACCGGCCAAGTGGAACGCTCTCTGCTAAATTAAAAGAGTAAATCTATCGGGTGTCCAGTAACAATGCATTAGCACATACTAGACATAGTATAAATCTGCCGAGATTCTCCATGTATCCATGCTGTATCGATTTTGAGATGTCGCTAAAGTAACTAGGTTTCCCCCTTATTTTTTTTTTTTTAATTTGCAGTAAAACGAGGGTAAGGAAACCCTTAAAGCTCCCTTGAAGAACTCAAGTTAAAACCCTTCATCAAGAAGAATGGAATAAAAATTTTTTCTCTCATACTTTATGACGATCAAGCACTAACACCCAGTCAGGATGATAATCTGACTGAAAAAAAAAAAAAACTCGTGTATTGTAGCGTCTGTGTTTCCTGTGTTGCAGGTTCCATGAAAAATCGTAGCAGTTCGCCATATCGACAACGCGATATAAATTCCGGTAGTATCAGATCCGGCGGAAGTTGTGGCGCACAGGTGAATCTAGGCTACGGGACAAATGCGTGGGCAGATTCAAGAAGAGCCAGCAGCTCTGTGTCTCAGGTTAATGATAAATATATTTAATGTACGTTTTATACGAGTAACAGAGTAATTAATTGTAATTTTAAATACTGCGTTACTTAGAGAATTTAGTCGGATGACGGTACAACGTGACGTTTAGAGATTAAATTTTTATGTGTTAAATTCGAGATAAGAATAGATTTATTTGAGTCCACTGAATGAACGGAACGCTGGATAATGTTTTCTGTTAATTCGTTATCTAGCTGCATAAGGCGATACCGTAAATTTCTTGGCCGTCAAACTGCGCGAAGCTTACCGAGCAAAATGTCAAACCATAGTCGCAAGGTACACCCGCGTTTATGTTTACACTCTGGTGGGTCTCTGGACAATGTTCCATGATATTCTGAACAAGTTTGAAACCTGAGACAGGATATTCTTGTTAACTTGAAAATTGATATTACATTGGCAATTCTTTCTTGGCATGAATTTATATGATATCGGTATCTATATTGATAACCTTTTGTATTAAACAATTGTCGGGCTCTGTTTACTTTATGGTTTATTCAAACCATTATATTTATGAGCCATCATAAAATCGAGGGATATCGTTGTTAGGATTTTTTTTCGTATGGATAAAATGTGTTGGTGTTTTATTGAAGGCTTTCTTATTGTAATATAAGAATTACATGTTTTTTTGTTTGTAAATTTTGTTTACGAAAGAAAAGTGTTTACCAAGTTATTTAGTGTGGTCTTCCCTTTCCGTGTACAAAATTCAAGGGAAAAGCTCTGGAAAAGGGAAGATTATCTGGCAACTGTAAAGGAATCATTATTAGTATCTGTTATTTAGTCATTTTTTAACCTTTGAACTCGACATTTTTCCATTTTTTGTATACTTTGGTTCCTGTGAAGGGACAGTCGAGTGCAAAGGATTAAATTGTCCCTATTTTTCTGATTTTATGATGCCTCGTTTAATTGGTTATCATTCTTTTACTTGCACAGTTATCTCTGGCATGGTTTTTTTTTCATCTTAACGTCATCGAAATGTATCTTTTTGGTGGGTTGAGAAGTTTTTTCAAAATATGCGGTTTTTACATTT